>VZTH01016109.1:0-156438 GCA_013397815.1 Aleadryas rufinucha
GAATGTCCTCTGCACTTTGGGTTCAACACTGGTGTCTGGCAGAATCACAAGGTGACACACCTATCTGACAAAATGTGCCCACAGCTTTCATTTATCTTAGGAAAAAACCCAGCCCTGAGTGCTCTGAAATTCCATCAGGTTTAATAGGAAAATATGTTATTTAGTAGAAGTTTGAGAGGAAGAGTGAATTGAAGGAAGCTCAACTGTTTTTGAAAGTTGGCTAGACTTCTTGAACTTTTAACGCCAGAATAAAAATTTCGTTGGGCAATGGGAGAATATCTTCCCTCTTGAGCTGCATGTAAACTGTCTTAGTGCACATAAGTGCACTGCTTTCTTTACTTGACAGCATTACTGTATTAGATTTCATGCTTGCAAACATCATTTCAAAAGAGATGAGGATAGAGGATTTGTTCAAGACCCAGTAGGAGTCTTGCTGAAAAATGAATGGAAAATTAGCATTAAAGTTTCTTGAGACATCAGTATTTCTTTGTTTTCTCTGTATATTTTCTTCTTACTCCCTCTGTAAAAGTCCAGACTCAGTAGTTTATTCAGAATCTATCCAGTTGGATAATTTTCTGTCTCATGGTGGAGCCAACCTGTTTCTTTTTAGATCCACTGTTGTTGCATCGCGCTACTTACTAAGGTGGACATTTTAATGATCTGTAGGGGAATATGAGTTTGGAACCAACACCTTCACACTTCACCAGGAATTTAAGTTAAAAAGTAAACTGCACTCATGAAGAGACCAACCCAGAGCCAGAACTGAATCTGTGCCAGGCAGCACTACTACTTATAGGGACCCAGCACTGGTGGTGCTCAAGGCCAGGTTGGATGGGGCTTTGAGCAACCTCATCTAGTGGTATGTGTCCCTGCCCATGGTAGGGAGGTTGGACTATGACTACCCCATCTTCAAAGGTCCCTTCCAACCCAATCCATTCTGTGAATCTTTGATTCTATTATCTTGGTTGGGGAGCAAAGAGGGAAAGCCCTGGCAAGCTGGGCTTTGCTTGTGTGCTGTCAGGGAAAGGGTATTCCTGGAGGTCTTAGGACTGCTGCTCTTAGGAGGATTTCCTCTGCCTTCCCACTCACTCTTCCCCAGCAATACCTGCTTTCCTACATATATCTTCCTCACACTCACCAGCCATCCTACAAGGCTAGAGGATGTTTTGCTGGCTGGAGCAATCAGCCCCCTCAGATACACTAGACAGTAGAAACACTGTTCTCATGCCTAGAGCTGGCTCTGTCATCAGCACAGTAGTGAGGAAAGAAGGCTTTGCAAAGCAGAAAACATCAAATCAGCCTTACTCAGTACCAGTCTTCTGAAAACAGCCCAAACGTTAACCAGCAAATCTAATTTGGACACACTGCTTCTCGACAGTCACCAAACACTCAGCTTTGGAGAGGCTATGCCTCACTATCTAATCCTTGGCCTAAAGCTATGTAAATAATACCCTGTGCTGTCAGGGCCCTGAGGACACCCCCAGTGTTGTCTGTGCCAACCCAGCCCCCTCAGGGCTCCCCGTCGCCTGCCCAGGGCTTGTGACCCCAGGCCAGCCCCTGCCCCAGGGCTGCTGCAGCAGGGCCGTTCTCCAGCTCCCCGCAGCCCTGCCCGGCCATGGGCCCTGAGCCAGGCACAGCTGCAGCTCCTCGTCCCAGCCCAGCCTCAGGCCATCCCTGTTCCCGGCCCCATGGAGTTGCCTGGTGCTGGGGCTGCCCCGTTATCCCACGGCTGCCCCACTCCTGTCTGGGCTGGGCCGGGCTGCAGGCCATGCCCTGCTGTCCCTGGCATGGGGAGCCCTCCATGATCCTGGTTGACTGGGAGCCCATGGTGCCCTCACAGATGCCATTGACACAGCTCCCCCATAAGTAAATATTGAGATACCCTGAGTTTTTAATACATTTCTTCACAGAGTGACAGAACTGTTGGGACAGAACTTCCTGTTCTGTTAGGACAGAACTGGAAGGGACCTCTGGAGATAATCCTGTCCAACTCCCTGCCAAGGCAGTGTCACCTAGAGCAAGTAGCATAGGAATGTGTCCAGGTGGGTTTTGGATGTCTCCACAGAGGGAGACTCCACAACCTCCCTTGGCAGCCTGTTCCAGTGCTCTGCCACCCTTAATGTAAAGAAGTTCTTCCTCATGTTGAGGTGGAACTTCCTATATTTTAGATTACGGTCATTGCTCCTCATCCTGTTATCGGACACCACTGAAAAGAGTCTGGCACCATCCTCTTGGCACCCATCTTTGAGATATTTATATGCATTAATGACATCCCCTCTCAGTCTTCTCCAGATTAAACAGGCCCAGCTCTCTCACTCTCTCCTAATTAAGTGAGATGCTCCAGACCCCTAATCATCTTGGTAATTTAACACTTCTAGATTTTCAAGACTTTGGTGAATTATACTCCCCAGTTCTGCAGCAAGAATATCACAGGAGAGAATGTATCTCCTCTGACCACATCCAGATCCCAAGGGGACACATCCATCAGGCCTGACCAGTGCCAGGCTGCAGGAAGACTCTACAATCATCTTAGGAAGAACAGAAACTGAGGAACAGTAACAATGCCAAAAGAGCAGAAGTGCCTGTAAATTTCAGATTTGAATACATAAATGTTGAGCTTATCTTGGGCTGCCTAGCCTTATTCTTGTACAATAAAAAAAAAGCCTAGATGACAAAATCATTTTGAAATCAGAATTATGAGAAAGGAAGGAAAGAGAGAAAGTCTGTAGGAGAGAAAGAAAAGTGTGGCGTCCACTGGGTAGCCTGAAATGTACATTCTAGGTATTTAATTTTTTTCTTTAATATTTTAAAATCAATGAATCAATAAATAAATAAATACAAAATGTTGCCACTGATTGTTATACTTCTGAAACTTCTTTGTTTTACTTTCTGATTACTACCCTAGTGCTTACATAAACAGCTTGAAGGTTTGCTTTTGGTATTTTACCTTGTGGTCATGTTTAGAAGCTGCTCTATCAAAACAAGATTTTATTATTTTCAGAAGTTTATGAAGCAAAGAATTGGAATAGCTGGAAACATACAAAATAGTCTTAATGTCACTCAGTAGCTCAGTTATAAACCTGAAATATGTAAAGTAATAATAGAACATCAACATTTACCACTCGAAATATCCTATCAGATTTTCTACAGGAGAGAAAAGTTGGAAACCAAATAAAATTACCTCCTGGGACCTCCCCAAGCAAAATTCAAATAGCCTCTGAGAACATCACTGTAGGGGAAGGCACTGAACATCAAGCAATTGGTGATAATCACTGGCAATCTTAAAAATGCACCATTTACAGCAAACGACTGACAAAATGTCAGTGTATAACTTTGCTACTTCGTTCCCATATGTGTATAACTAAATTCATTGCTACTGTTTATTTCTTGTTGCTGTTTGAAAGAATTCCTGCAGCCAAATATAATTTTTTTGCTGTTAGCATTTAAGAGGCTGCCTAATGTGAGCAATTTATGTCCAGCTAAACTCCATTGTATATTTTCTCAATGATACAAAGATTGATCAATTGGAAATTAATTTAAATAATTTAAATAATTCTCAATATTTTTATTGATCAGAAGGCACCTTCCTTAGAAGCTTCATATGCATAAATATGTAATTTCATACGTATATGTCTTCATATATAGTATTTTATGTATCTAGCATTCATAACTGCTTAGTGTTTTGTCCTAGTTTGGTGAGATTTGATCTTAAATTTGGCTTTGATTCTGGTATAATATAACTACATGACAAGGTAACCCCCCTAGTTGATCAGGGGAAATCAACTGATGTAATCTTTTTGGATTTCAGTAAAACTTTCAATACTGTCTCTCATAGGATCCTTCTGGACAAAATGTCCAGCACACATCTGGATAAACACACCATGTGATGGGTGAGCAACTGGCTCGTGGGTCAGGCACAAAGGGTTACAGTGACCAGGGTGACATCAGACTGGTGACCTGTCACTAGTGCGGTTCCACAGGGCTCCATCCTTGGCTCCGTGCTCTTCAACATCTTCATAAATGACTTGGACACAGGACCAGAAGGGACACTAAGCAACTCTACAAAACTGGGAGAAGGTGTTGACTCCCTGGAAGGCAGGAAGGCCCTGCAGAGAGACCTTGACAAATTAGAGCACTGGATAATCACCAACCATATGAAATTCAACAAGGGAAAGTGCTGGATTCTGCACACAGGAGTGGGCAACTCTGGATGTATGGACAGACTGGGGAATGAGATGCTGGAAAGCAGCACTCCAGAAGGGGACCTGGGGGTCCTTGTTGATGGAAAGTTGAACATGAGCCAGCAGTGCCCTGGCAGCCAGGAGGGTCAGCTGTGTCCTGGGGGCATCAGGCACAGCATCGCCAGCCAGGCAATGGAGGGGATCGTCGTGCTCTGCTCTGCTCTGGGGCAGCCTCGCCTTGAGTGCTGAGGGCAGCTTTGGGCACCACAAAATAAAAAAGACATTAAGCTGTTAGAGAGTGTCCAAAGGAGGGTGGTGAGGATGGTGAAGGGCCTTAAGGGGAAGCCGTGTGAGGAACAGCTGAGGGCACTTGGTCTGCTCAGCCTGGAGGAGACTGAGGGGGGACCTCACTGCAATTACAATTTTGTTATGAGGGGAAGAGGAAGGGCAGACACTGATCTCTTCTCTCTGTGAGCAGTGACAGGATCTGAGNACAATTTTCTTATGAGGGGAAGAGGAAGGGCAGACACTGATCTCTTCTCTCTGTGAGCAGTGACAGGATCTGAGGGAATGGCCTGAAGTTGTGTCAGGGGAGATTTAAGCTGGAAATTAGAAAAAGGTTCTTCACCCAGAGGGTGGCTGGGGGCTGGGACAGTTTGTGCAGGGAACTGATCACAGCACCAAGCCTGAAGGATTTCAAGAAGCATTTGGACAATGCTGTCCAGCACATGGTGGGATTCCTGGGGTGGTCCTGTGAGGAATCGGGACACAATCATCCTTGTGGATCCCTTCCAGCTTGGCATATTCTGTGATTCTGTGAAGTCTGTGTACAGGAGAATGGGGACATCTGCATAGCCTGAGCGCTGATCACATCAAGCTTTCAGTGGGTGAAGGCATGGGATTCTTCTTGCCTATTGAGCCTATTTTAAGTGATAGGTGCCTCACCACAATTGAATTGTAACTCATGATGTGATGCTGACTGACTTTCTTGGTTGGCCCCCAGGAGACTACAGTGGAGTATTGAGCTTCCACACCATGCAAAGTGTGCAGGTGCTAGAATCTTTGCCTCCCCACAGTACTTTAGGGTTTCACTACAAGGCCCTTGAACACCTCCACACAAGTATAGATGGTTTGTCATACGTGTTGATTTTGCTGGGAGCCAAGCTGAGACTGGCTTTCAGATTTAACAGCTTTGGATGACTCACTCTTTCAGAGAAGCAGCTGTAGGGTATTCAGGAATAGGCAGAAATGGCAATCCAATGACAAATGTTGTCATGGAAGTGACAAGAGTTGCTAAATCTGGTGCAGCACCTGACAGGTGAATAGACATGGTGAGCTGATAACATTAACATACTTGGACATCTTCCCACAACTCCTAGTATTCCTAGCAAAAGAAAAAAAAAGATCTGACCTTAGGACTTCATAGGTAAATAATTACCCTGTTGTATTTGGAACTAAGTTTAAATATGTATGTTGTTGTCATTACCTAAAATATTTTAATCTTTAATTTTGAGCTTTTGATCTGTTGTATCCTTAATGGTAAAGTATTCTTTAGAGGTGGCACTCTGGACTTCAGTAGAGGTGTGCCAGCTCCTAGAGTGGCCTGTCAGTGCATAAATTGCTGAAAGAAAAGGCCTCTGCTATTTATTTAGAATGTGAACTAATGTGATCAACCTACCTGTCCACCTGCCACCCTGTCATTTCTGTTACCTCTGCTGAGCTGCAAAGGAATGGAACTAAAAAACAGGCTCTGAGCTTCTTCAGCCAGATTTAAAAAGAATAAAAGAGTAAAATTCAAAAGCCTTATTTTTCTCATTGTTAAGGTTCTGCTGACCTGAAAGACCTCCTTCTTAGAAGTTGATAGGAGTATCTGTGGTGTAGTGTGAAGATTTCTGAGCTGGATACATGAGAAGACATTAAATCTTCCATTTGGCTGGTGACACCATTTGGCAGGCTCCACTGGAATAAATCTGACTTGCAACCTGTTTGCCATGTTTAGTGAGTAGCCCCAAGCTCCCAGTGGACTGTCTTTTCCCAATAATCTCTAGTTTAGTTGTGGAATTTTCTTTTGTTGACAGACCTATGCTACAAAAAGCAAAAATTTTGCAAAGTCATGCCTTCCTGAGAGATAAAGCTCATGGTTTGGGGGTGATATATTGCAATAGAGGCTCCAGCTGGAAGCCAGGGCAACAGTTTACATGGTCTTGTTTTACACAGACTTTAAATAACACAGATGTTGGTATCCCGGTAAGTACACACAGAGAAGAGTGGACAAATTTTCCAGTATGATCAGAAGGCCTCTGTGATCTGAAGCCCATTGAGATAGAGATTTGATCTCCTTAAATCCTGTCATCCCTCTTCCCCTTTCTCCGTTAACTGCTTCTCACATGTCTAGAGGTAAGGGATACCCCGTGAAAGCTGTTTAAACCACACCAAGAGTTCATCCATAAACTGAAGCCTGAATTTATTAGTGTACAAAATAATAACTGGGTTAAAAAGCAGTCCACGGGTTTCATGGGAAGAAGCTGGCTGACAAGCTATTAAGCACCGTGTTGCCGGTTCCCCAAACTCCCAGAAGTGAGGTGGGCATATGAGAACAAAGCATGATTGTGTGCCTTCTCTGTCCTTCCACTCCCATCCAGTATCTGCTAATGGCTGTCCTCAGAAAAAAGGCATTGATTTGGGAAGTCCTATTGATTCGACCTGGTATGTGTAAGTTTTTTGGCAGTCCTAAGCAGAGGGCTAAGGAATGCAAGCAGCACTGAAAGTAAATAGTCTTTTCTCCCTCAGAAACTGTCTCTGTCTTTAAGGTTTGTGTAAAAAAGGTTTGTGGTTTTCCTTTGCTGTATTATTCCTCTTTTGTAGAGAGTATCCTTCCAGTACCAGCTCAGCCTCTTCCTAGACACAGATAGAATTTTTCTTTGATACAGTGCCCACTGCATGACACAAAGGACTGCAGTTAATCTAAGGCAGGTAGCAAAAACATCTATTTAAGATGCCTGTATTTTAGGACTTGGTATTTAAGGCAGAGTCATATAGGCATATGGATTGAGACTTACTTGTAAAGAGAATAATTTGGTCTCAACCTGTTTGGAAAGAAAGATTTATATTTTTTTCATCTCACATGAACATAAATCTCAATGATCTACTAAACTATATACCTGAATATTTTTAAAGCTTTCTAAGACAGAACCTTGTACAGACTGTGTGAAATTCTATTACTATAACTGGGTTGAATCACTTGGTTTAAGACTCTTTTCCTTTCTTCTTTCTAATTGCATAACATCATCTCTTGAAATGCTGTTTTAAACAAAAGGCAGACTTTAAAGCAATGTGGGCTTTTCCCCAACACCTACGCCAATATCTAAAAATACTCTTAAAATTATTCAAGAATGAAGCTTCTTAGGGTGAAGTTCCTCAGATACATTGTGTTTTGCTTTTCCAGGAGTGAGTCAGTTTTTTATTCACTGTAATACATTTGGTTTGTGAATATTGCTTTCATTTTTGCATTTGTGGAACAATGCAGAAAGATGCCTGCTTGTGATTTGATCAGTATAATGGCTTTAATCCTATACTTTGGGGAGGGAGTATGTTTGATCATGAGAGCTGGAGGGCATACCCTGTTTAATCCATGAAAAGTCAAAAAATACAATAGTTAAGTTCCTGCTAATTAAGTAAGTCATGACTGACCAAGAATTATCCATGGTAATCTGTGATGGTACCATGAAAAATGCATTGTAATTAGGTAGCACAGCTTGAATATGAATTAGCATTATTCAACAGATGCATGCTTCTTTGTTGGTTCCAAGTATCGAAGAGTTTTTCACTGAAATGGAAAATCAAGTAATAACAAGAACAACAAAGGAAAGAAATTTATACAGTGCTCCAACATCTCATTATTAAAGAAATAAATATTTTAATTTTATTTATTATTCACTATTCAAAGTGAATAATTCCTTCTTTTAAGGAAGATTAATATGTTGTTCCAGAGAAAATACTTAATTTTAGGAAAGAATGTTTAAAATGAGAAGGTTTTTCCTTCAAACCTGCCTGTCTTTTTGTGTCTTGGGAGACAAATGAAAATATGGGAGAAATTTGGGAGACATTTGGGAGAAAATGAAAATAAGAAAATATCTGAACACATATGAAATTAGATCATCTTCAGCCCACATCCCTCCAGAAACTATAACCTCTGTCATGATGCTACAGACAACATGACAAAAATTACATGCCTAGCATGCAAGGACTTGTGCTTGCAGTAATGATGAGGAGCATTTCATACATACAATATGCTTGTCTAGTCTGTCTATATGCCCTTGGTTACTCTTACATTCCTTGTCCCTGTAAAGCTGTACAAAGGGGTTTATATTGGCAGCTTTGCAAATACCCATTTGTTCAAATTTCTTTAACTTCAGTTAAAGAAATAACTCCTATCTCAGAATTTTGTTTTCCTAACTTCCTGGTTGGGAGGTACATGTTGGCAGGAGTGGTGTGTGTATGGTGCACAGTTGTGTATTCACAGGGGGGATGATCCTGCAGACGTGAGCAGAGAATGCAGGAGACGCAACATCCACACTCACACCCTCTTAAAGATGCACTTCCACCCTGCTGAGTGAGTGCCCACGAGCAATGGAGCACACTCAGGGCACCCCAGTTTAGTTTCATCCCAAATGAACACAGCCTGTGTGCTCTGAGATTGCCCTGCAGTGAAAAGCAAAATGATGTAATGGGGAATGCTCAGGAGAATCTCTTCAAAAGCACACTCCTGTCCCCAGCTAAAATACCAGTGGAGCTGGGATTTTCAAACTGAGGTAGAGGATTAGTCACCCCAAGGGTTGTACTCAGACACCTGGTAAAAGTATTTCTCAGCAAGTGATGGGCTGCTGCATCATTCGTTTGCTGAGCTGGAACAAAAGGTCTGTATTTTGAATTCTATGGAAGAGTCCAAGGTTTTGGTTAAAATGCTTTTAGGTCTTAATACACCACTGAAGTGTAAGACCCAGGGAAGTTTCATTAAACACAATCTGTTCTGCTTCAGCTTCCAGCCGTATCCTGCCATGTTTAATAGGAAAGCTAACTATCCTACCCTGCAGTAGAGGCTTGAAGCCCTGGAGATAATGTGGCACAAAGCTGCAATAAATATGTTTTCTGCACACTGTTCCAGCCCAGGCATGGTGCTGGGAGAGGGCTTGCATTTTTCTTACTTTATCACTTTGTATAGGGCCAGGTGGGTTATATGCTCTGCCTGCTGGCTTTCACTGGGAGTTAGAACTCCATCTCTCTGATGTTCCTTGAGTTGAAAAGCTCATTTTCATTTCATTACTACAGCTCTCCAGCCTCCTGCTGACTCAGCCTTTCCTCCTGCAGTACAAAATGTCATGTGGACACAGTCATTTTCATATATCCTTGCTCAGACTTCATTATAATTTATTATTAGCTGTATTAAGGCTCTGATACATAAGTCTCGAGCAGCTTACCTATCAGTATGGTGACTGAGTGAGCAGCTGGAAAAGTATGTCAGTAATTTCTTTATCTCATCTTATTAACATCAGATATTAAAATTATTGCAATTCATTCTTGGCACCCACATTTTTTCATTAGCAACATACTGTTCACACATCTTTCCTTGCTACCTACTTTAATCAGAGAAATGAGGAGCTAATCACTTATCTGTGCATCGTAGTAGAAATGAGTAAAATGATCACAGTTTGGAAACTGGTGTTACACAAGCATGTAAGTGATGCACAACATAGTTATACTGATAGAAACGAGATATTCCTGGACAAAAATCACTTGTGGTTGCTCTGAATTAACTACAAGTTTTCTATTGTGTTCCAGCTGTGACATAAACCTACTTTTTGTTGAATAAGTAGTTTATTTTTTAAGCCCTAAATCTGATATAAGTTGCACAATTTTAAACACATGCTTGATTTTAAAAAGATTTTTAGACTTGGATTCCTTGTAATATTATGGACTTTTGGACATGTATTTTTATTTTAAAACAGAATATTGCTCAAAGAGGATCCCATCTTCACAGCACTGCAGGCTGAAATATTTTCTATGTGGAATACCTAATTGGGTCACTATAAAACACTGAGTCCAGCAATCATAAAAGTTCATAAAGTTCAAAATTTGAACTGCAAAATTATATTAGCTTCAGTAGAATTTAGGGGTGTGTCTACTGTTTTGGGCATTATTTTGAGGTTGGTAGGTATTCAGAGTGTGTTCTTCATTATGGCTATATAGAATACCTGCACATAAAACATAAAAGACAGTCTACAGGGCCTTCATGTTTCTCAGCAAGGTTATCTCTCAGCAAGTTAAGAGCAAAAAGCTTCAGAGTCTTCCAGGTGCCCTACCTCTTAGGTGATGTGTTTCATTTCTTTCACCTCTACAGTGCACCTGAAGGCAGAGCCTCTCCTGCACTGGTTCAGTGGGTTGCAGCCTTAAGGCGTTGGGAACCAGGTCCTGGAAGAAACTTCTTGCCTCCTGGCAGTGCTCATTACACACCTCAAGATAGTCTTTTCTTCAGGACCTGGTGTATTTTGTATCTTTTGCAAATAGTCAGTGAAAAAGTAAAACATCTGTACCAGTGAAAGCCTGTCCATCTAGGTCTTATTTGTATATTAGCCTCTCCTTGCTAGTCCTGGCTAGTTCCAAAATTGCTTCTAGTTGGTGGATAAGAGCCTGCTGTAGAGATCCTTTCCCTGAGTTATGTAACGTTTCCCTACTTCCTCTCTAATTAGCGATCACTTACCCCTGAGTGCAACAGCTCTAAATGATGGCTTTAAGGTGAACCCCACAGACTGGGAATAAATAAGCCAATGATATGTCTGAAATCAGAGAAACAGTTACTTTTGAGGTGGTTAAACAGAGATCTTCACATCAAGGTCCTTTTCCAGTTCATGCCTTAATTTTCTGTTTGGTTTTCAGCAGATCTGAATTACAATAAGATGACTCTACCTACATCTTCCAACACAACTGGCTGTCAGCTGTCTTGAAAGGTAGGCTATATGTTAATAGCTGCATTTGTTGGTACATCCCAAATTCTCTCTTTGGTAAAAATACTTAATATGCTACAGAAGTTCACGTAAAGAAATCTAAATACACTTGGAGGCTCTCCACAAAAAGGGTGAAAATTCTAAGTACAATATAATGACTTAGCCACTTGTATCACTTGTAATTAATTTTTCTATACGATTTTATGTGTCAATAATAAGACTGATGATATTTGCATTTGTTTTCAAAAAGTAACCCGGGAAGCACACATACAACTTCGTTTCAGCTAGTTTTGCAGAGGAACCTCCTCTGGATTCTGAATCAAAATATCCCTGTGGAAAGCGTGGAGGGAGCAGTCAGGTGGGCCCTGGGGACATGAACACCCAGCGCTTATCGTAACAGCATGTGGTCTGGGTGTCACACTAATGTCCCTTGGAAAGACTGAACTTTGGAATTAGATCAGGGAAAGGTTTACTCTATGCTATAAGTCACTTCCCTGCCATGCAGGAGAGAAGACCCAATGGTCCTGTGTGGCAGCAGGATCAGAGTCCCAGTCACGAGCCAGGTAGTGGCATCCCTTTGTGCCTGGTCTTGGGCAGGCACAGATGAAGAAGCTGATGGCTTTTCCACAGTTCGTGACTTACTTGGCACTAGATTTATTTCTTGCTTTGCTTTTCTCAGGAAAACACTGCATCATGTATTAGGGAAACATCAAGGATACTGTCTTGCCTGTGCTATTTAGTAAATGACATAGTGCTTCTTGGTAGAATATAGATGTCAACACGACTATTGAAAATGGCCAAGGGTGTCATGAGTCCTTGCATGCAGGGGAGAGATGGCATGCTATTAATGATCCTTTCTTCCATGAGCAAATTCCAGTCATGTTATATAAAGTTGGGACAGAAATAAAAATAGCCCTTCATTAAAAGCAGCCTTGTCTGCTGTACCAATGGCATACTAGACTTATTTAAATAACATTGTGAATTCTTGGGGAAAACAGAACCCAGAGATGCAGCTATTATTTCTGCTGTAGTGTGGCAAGGACTTTGCTGCTGTGAATAATAACAGCCATGTTGATGGGTAGGCCTAAATTAAAAGTGAAAGAGGTTATTCATTCATTGCAAAAATCCATCTTAATGTGAAGATGAAGCAGTTTGGGTAGTTTTTTCATTTTATTTTTGCTTTTAGACCTATCTTCTATTCAGGGCTATGTAAAAGTTGGAAAATTGTTAATATTATGACAGATCAGCAAAGTTTTAAATTATTTGAGTTCCTTTTTTACTTCTCCTCTATTAGGCAATTACAAACTCAATGGGGGATTTTCCTTGGTGCTAAGTGCTGTATCTGATGTCTAAAAGAAAGTGATGACTCTTTTCTTCATTTTTTTGCATATATTGGTCAACATTAATCAAAGTGCTCCCTTGCTGTAACATCTGAGGTCCTTACCTGTTTGGAATTAGGAAATATCCTTGGTATTTGAGAATGCTAACCAGTGACAGAGGGACTTAGGGGAGTATGAACAGCATATTTGAATGGACAGGGCCTGGTGGTGAATGTGGGTCAGTGGGACAAAGTGCCTGAGCTGTTCTGAGTGCTTTGGATGGTTTCGTGGCTTCAGGGACTCTGTGGTACCAATGCTCAGTGTACTCCTTGCAGCCCACATATGTTTTACTGGTGGAAGTTGGAATTCCCCCCTGCCCAGAGCCACAGGAATGGCCGTGCTTAAAAAATGTTTCTCGGTTTGCTCCTGTCAGAAGGTTTAAAAGCCACCAAGCCACTCCATCTATCAAAATGTAGTAGTATGACTGACTGCAGGTGTAAAGAAGGGTGCAAATAAGAAGAGAATTTACTTCCATCTTGAATTATGTATAAAGTAATTTAATGATGCCAAGTTGCAGAATTGGCTGATTTGTGTGCCTAAAGATATTAATCAATATACAAATAATGGAGAAGGGATCCTGAAATATCCTTGAAATTAGGCTCTATAAAAAGGCCTTTTTTATTTACTTTTTTTTTCTCCTTTGGAAAAAAGTAGTTTTTTTCTCTGCTCTGTGTAAATGCAAAAATGTGTGTTCAGTGGTCCTGATACATTTACTTTGCTTTCATTGGTATCAGTTGCAGAGGAGGGGAATACGAATTTTGAACCTATTTTGAACTTTGTGTGTTGGTAATTTACTCAAGAAGGTGAACAGTTAAAAAGCTTTCATCTTCCATTATTATGGGCCCTTGAAGCCAGAAGCCTTCACAGCAGCATGCTGAGAATGTCAGAAGGAATCTGTCCTTTAGTCCTTCCCCTGAATAAACAGCTGTGGTGTTCAGGAAAATGCAGTCTGAAGTCTGGCTAAGGAACTGAAAAAGCAGACAAGTTAGGAGCTTTATTTTTAAGGAGGAATGGTGCTTGGAACACTTAAGGATCTGCAACAAGAAAGAGCAATAAGGCTAATAAGTGGTAAGATTATGTATCAGCATTGAATTAAAAACAAAGCTGAAGTTCAATAAATATAATCCTAACATGTCAAGAAGAACAAATACTCGGGACTTTAGTTGTAGCTGGGTTCAGGAGTAGCACTTCAGCTTTGAACTAGAAGGTCAATTATCAATACTAAGCACATGTAAATAAAATATTTTTCTCTTAAGAAAAATTACCAGTGCCTCATTGCTGTGAGGTAGATTATTTAGTCTTCCCACCTGAAGACCAGGCCAGACTACCTAGAACCAAGCCGGTATTTCTAATGGGCAGAAACATTTCTTGGCACTCTTGGAGTTTTATCTTCACATTTTTATTCTTACAGAAGAAAGTAAGTGAAACATAATTTCCCCATACTAGGCAGTGATTCTGAAGGAGAGAAGTGAGGAAACAGTGCAGGAAGCTTCAAGTGGCAAAACATTTAATATTGTCTGTGAATTCAGATTAAAAGATTGGTGCATAGTGATGTGAACATGTTGGGACAGAATGGAGTGCATGCTGAGTTGAAAGTCAAAGATGTGATGAGAGCACTGCCAACTTACGTTAATTAGATACAACATACATTACTGGATGTGTTTTGTCTTTCCTTTCCTTCATCCCAGCCCCATGTTTGTTAGAAGTCTCTGGTGCCCCAAAGTTGGTCTATGTGCAGAATCACAGAAGGAAGTAGATTTAAAAGCTCTCCAGTAGCAAAACATTTCAGGACTGTGATGAGAAATGCAGGGTGATGTAATACTTTGGTGAGTTCAGACCTAGTGCAACACCTTCCATCTTGTGAAGCACAAGGACAGTGGTGTTTCCCCTGAGTGTGTCAGGGGGAGCCTGTAAGCAAGACAGCAGCAGTAGGAATGGGCTGTGTGACACAACTGCAAGTGAAAAGAAAATCTCTTTGTAATTCTGCCATGTGTTGTCGTTTTGCATGTGTTAGGAATGTCTCTTTCTGTCCTACATCTTTCCCTTCTCTGTACGTTTGCACACAAGCCCAGGATTAGCCAGACTGACAGGGTACTTCCTCTATTGAGTCACAGCCATGCTAACAGCAGGTCTGAGATCTGAGGGCAAACCTTGGCAGCTGCTTGAGAATACAAACAGGAGAAAAGTTTGGGGATTTTTCCCCAGGTCAAATTAATTTCCAAGAAGTTGATATGAATCCATTTGCATCTACCTTATAGACACACATTTCACCATTTGTAATTTTTTTTTTAAATGCTGGCACTGAATTTTTGCCAAGGAATGATCTGTGAACGTACTTTGACATTCCATGAATGTGTTGTAACTCTTATTCTGTAAGAAGCCAGTATTTAAGCCTGGTAATTTCTCAAATGCTAAAGGCCACAATAGCTGAAACACTAAATTTCTGCCATAATTCTGGACTGATTGACTAGAGAAATCATGTGGTACTGTTTCTACTCCGGAATCAGATGTCTTCTAGATCCACAGACAGTTTTGTCAAATTGTGCATCAACATTTCTGCATTAATAGTCATAAAAATGATGACAGGCATATGCAAAATATTTTTTTTTCCTCATAGCCATTTCTGTAATTAAATATTGTTTGCAAATTAAACTGTAGAGTTGTTGTGGAGTTTTAATTTACAGGCAACCAGTTCCAGTAACTTTAAAAAGGCTGGAAGGGATAAAAAAAAGATTTATAGCTTCACCTTTAAGTGACAACATAGAAATCTGTGTTTCTAGAGGTAAAGCTGTTTATTTCTGTGATGTGTGAGCTTTAGCTGACATATGTGGGACATGCATGTGAATGCCTGCACAGCCATCGATTGTGACACCATTGCAGAGACAAAATAATCCAGTGGCAGCTAGGTATCTGGAAACAAGAGTCTCAAAGATGAGGCTTTGATACCAGTGACAGAAGGATGTCAATGGATTCTAAGCAGTCCCACAAGACTTGTCAGATGTGCCACATTAAAATTAAAATATAGTGAATGAGGATAAAACTTTAATGTAGCTTCAATGCCCTGACCTAGATAAAGTTGTTAATTTTTGATTTATAACTGGGTAGAGAATTTTAATCTGCATTAAAAAGAGAAATTTTTCCATTTCTATGAAAATAAGCATCTTCTTTAAGTACTGAGAATCTTAGACCAAACTCTTGTAATCTAACAGTGGCACCGACCTATTGCATCTCAACACTGAGTTCAAAATTTGACATATCCTCTGGACTCTGCCCGTTCAAAACTTGGTTGTTTGCTCTCTCTCTCTCTGCACAGCGCTGATTGTGAATAGGTGCTGTTTCAGATGCCTAACAACTGCTGTCTTAAATGGGATTCTTGCTTGCTTATGTGAAGACTCAATTGTCCCTCAAGCTCTTGACTCTCTTCTGTTGTTGTCTCCTACAATATCACCTTGCCAGGAGGTCCCGTTACCTGCAGATATCCCCTGACCCAGTTAATGGCCTGCCAACTACACACCAAGCATTACAGGTTTTGCAAAATCGCACCTCCCTCCACCTAATCAAATGGATTCTGTTTAAGCAGTGTCTTCCTCTAGACTTACGAGTGAGGTTGTTCTCGTTTCCTCACAGAGCAGAGCCCCAGGATGTGCAAAGCCCCAGGCACCATGTCCGCAGTGAGTGCTGCTGCGCCCCATCCCGGGCTGCTGGCAGGGTGAGGGGATGCCCAGTGCTCCTGGAGAACACAGGCTGGACACATGGGGTGGCAGGAATGGGACAGCTGCAGTGCTGCATTGCCCTCTAGTGACAGGCTCCTAATTAGCTTGTTTCCACCTCACCTTTTGAAGTTGTGCCAGATGTTGCCTCCAGTGGATTTCTACACATCCAGGCAGGGGTAGCACAGCAGTGCAGAGTAAAGACCTGGCCCTGGAAATGGACTCCGGGAGTCCCTAAGAGGAGGTTTGGTTGTGTAGAGCCACTGAAAAAAAACTCTGGCCCATCTTTTGTATTATTGGTTTCCAAAGAAGCATTGATTTCCTACCTGCCAACATCACACATTCAGGCTGCCAGGAAGAAGGGGATCTGCCTCTTCTGTGCCTGTCCTGCCATTAATGCATATTTTTGAAAGCAAAAGTGAGCTTCCAGTTAAAGCCCATCCATCAGCAGTTAAATTTTCAAATTTTGGTGGTATGGCAAATAACAACTCTTTTTTCTTTTTCCTAATAAAAAGTGAGGCGGTTGGATCTGAGATCACTAGAAATTCAAAGCCGTCTAGTAGCAAGAAGGGATTTATAGCTTCACATATAGAGGAAAAAAGCAATTTGAAGAGGCCATCAAGCCAAGGTTTTTACGAAATCAGTGAGATTATATTAAAAAAAAAAATATTATTTTTTGCTTACTTCATAATGTCTTTGAATTTGGACATTTCTTGGCAGCTTCTTAAGCTATATGATATAATTCCAGACAATTAGAGAGCAGGTCAAAGGAGAGAGATTGATTTTATGATGATTTTTTGAAGGTTATACATCTGTTTTTGTTCCAAACTGGCACAAAGTCACAGACTTATAATTCTGATAGGTGAAAATGTTTGAATCAAAATGTCAGTTTTCAAATTGAGAAAGGAAGTGTTTTGATTCCTTTTTCTCTTCCTTGTTTTCCTTTTGAAATTGACATGGACCCTCTTTAAAATGTCATTGAAATGAATGCTTCTCTGCAAAACATTTTAGACATATCAGAAAATAGTCTGATTGACTTTAATCTACATGGCTATTTCTCTGTTCAAAAATCCTGTTAAAGAAAATACTCATTTTGTAATTACTGTTTACCTTTCCTGATTTATGACTGGTTTCTTTCTCTCATTCTTTCCAGATTTGTGCCTGAAGTTTCAAAAATTGCATCCTCCACACTTTGGGAGAACACAAAAACAATTAAATCATAGTCCCATTACGTCAGTGGCAAATAAATGCTTCATTGGATGACAAATTTCAGCCGTAATGATACCCCAAAGGGCATTAAATCTTCTGTCCATTATTTGTATTTGAGTGATGTTGTCCTGAACTCCTCTTGCAGGTTATTTTCCCTTACCTTCTCTTATGGCATAGCAGCTCAATAAGACCTTGTACTTTCTTAGCAATGAACTACTTCCCAGTGTGCCAAGCTGAAACTTCTTTCAGACAAGCTACCTGGGAGAAGGACCTCTACTTAAGAATTAAAATTTTGATTTATCCATCCTTGCAGTATCAAAACTGGAAGGGGAGCTTTTTGAGGTACTCTGCTTATGACTGAGATGGAAAGGAGTGAACGTGACAAACTCAGGATGTGGACGAATTCAGTTGCACAAAAAGGCAAGAAAATAATACCCATGTGCCAGCTCTGCCTTTCACCTCTGGCTTTCTCTCCTTTCTACTTCCAGTGGTTGTAGAAAGCATGCCTCTGAGCATGTGGAGGTGATGCTCAATTGTTTCAAGCTGAAGTTATGGGAAACCATGTGGTTTTATGTTTTAATTATGAAGACATAGAATTTTAAAGGCGTTTCTATTGTTTGTGTATTTCTCTTGGTCATTATTTTCCTAAGTTTAAACTAATACATTTAATTGGATGAAATCATTATTCAGTCCAGATGTGTGTGTGATGTATTTTTTGTATGTCTGTGATACGTTAAAGATAAATAGAAAAGTACCCAAGGTTGGGAAAATTCTTCTAGAACAAGACTGTTTTCAGTGGGCTTCAGTTTTTCCTTAGAAGACTGTTGGGACACTGAGACCATTTAGCCTGTGTTCACATTTAGTTCCATCTGAAGCACTGTTTTAAACGACTGGCATTATCTTTCCAATAATTTCTTCACTCTGTTGCTCTTTACCTGCATGCTGTGGTTCTCCATTGACAGTACCGAGAAATACTCAACCTCTTTTCCTAATACCTAGTTCAACACACTCAGACAAACTACTGCTTAAATTTTTTCGTGGTTAAATTCTTCTTTTAATGTGCAAGGATTAAGCTTTGTAAAGTCAAAGTCATAAAGAGGAACAGGTTGCCACACGTGTGTTGGCTGAGGATATGGCCATATCAGTGATGGGTGTGTGTAGTATATTAGCATCAGACCATCCCCTTCACAACACTCTGAGGAAAGAGGCCAGTGTGTGAAAGCAAGGGGTGCCCATCCAGCAGCACTGCACTTCACAGTGACTGAGAGAGTTGGGGTTGATCTAAAAAAGTCTAACGAAGAGAAGGCTCCAGGGACAAGGGCCAGTGGTTTTAAACTGAAAGAGGATTTAGATTAAATATTAGGAAGAAATTCTTTGCTGTGACAGTGCTTAGGCACAGGAACGAGTTGCCCATAGAAGTGCCCCATCCCAGGCAGTGTTCAAGGCCAGGTTGGATGGGGTCCTGAGAAACTTGGTCTAGTGGAAGGTGTCCCTGTCCATGGCAGGGAGATGGGAACTGGGTGATGTTTAAGATGCCTTCCAACCCAAATCATTCTATGACTCTATGATAAAGCATGCCCACCTTGCACTGGTGGGTAGTGAACATATTATGCTGAGGCTGACTGACTCACTTTTCATTATAAGCAGCAGCAGGTAGTTTAAAGCTAACTCAGACTTGCTCACAGTGGAGTCAAAAACCTAGTGACTGCAAAGGAGTCTCATCTCTAGTGAGATTCAGGTCAGAAAAGTGGAAAAAATGTGTGAGGAACTGCAATCCTAATGCCCATACAATACAGGTTAATAAACTATAAGTTAACACTTATCCTACACAAGTTGTTAGCACTATTACCTGTACTAATTCTTCTGTTTGGAGTAAATAGTCTAGTCCTTATTCTGTTTTCATTTGGTCCTTATTGAGGCCTTTAAAGCTTTGTTTAACTCTAAGGGTGGGGTAAGCCAAGCCTCAGCTCTCCCTGTTTCCAACCAAGCAGTTCTTTTTTTCCTCCATCAGTGCAAAACCTCAGCTTATTAGGAAGGTCTCTCTTGCAGCAGTGTCTGAATGTACAAATTTGCTCACAATCACAGCTGGAGTGGCTTAGAGTGGAGACAGGTCATGCTGGGATCTTTCACTTTGGCACCAATTAAATTCTTCTCTGAAAGCAGAGGAGGAAGTATGAGTTTGCGTTTTAAAGTCAATAGAAGCTGCAGAGCACAGAGCAACTTGTCTTTTCGTGTGCTGCTCTTTGTAGATAAAATATTGTTAAGAAGTGAAACTCATGCCTAGCCCTAGGGCTGAGTTGCCTATCTGTACTGTCAAATCTGTCCAACTAGGAGAAAAACATCTGAAAATAGGCCTAAGAATATTTTGAAGAATGTGCTGTCAGGGTAAGCCGTGGCAAGTCTTTGTAATGATCAAACTGGAACATCTTAATATGCGATGTTTTAAAACAGTAAAATCAGGTGTACTTTGTGGGCTTTTTAAACCTTGCCGCTTAAGGTGATTCAAAGACCATACTGGACCTCAGTGAGCCTTGGCATTATGACTCTTGAAACTTCCAAAAAATGTTAGAAATGCAACGATGCAGAAATACTAATAAGTTGGTAGTGAACTTGCTCAAGAATTTGTTGACTCAGCCCTATGCTCTCTTAGGGTTTTCATAGCATGTCCTGAAACTTTAATTATGAAACAGCTAATCTGTTAAATTTTTTACTCAGTTAATAGATGCTGAAGCCTGGTTTGTAATTTCCATTTTTTTTTGCCCACAAACACAGGCAAAATTTGCCTGCTTTGGCTGTGGTTGTGCTTTGAGTTCCTAGGTTCATTCCAAACCTCAAGAAAAGCTAATAATCAAAAGATAATCTAGAATAAGTTCAAAACAAGATGCCCATAAAGTCAGATCTAAAGTAAAAGCTAAAGGTCTTTTTGCATGATTGAGAATTTGCAATATTGTACGAGATCAGAATAGTTACCATTTAATTTTCTGCATTGACATGGAAAACTGTGATTTTTTAAAATAGTCTTGCTACCAAATTAGTGACTGGTTTCAGATCAAGAGAAGGAATCTGACTGTGCATCTGGTTGTTTCACAGAAATTTGCCTAGTTTGCTTTTTACGGGTAGAAAAGGGCAAGTAAAGACAGTGCAATACATAGTCTGTTGGTGCCGGGGGTGCTCTGCTGGGGTGCTGTGACTCTGAAACCGACTCTAGCAGAAAGTTGCTCAGCAGCTACTGCACACACACACCGACACACACACCCACACAGACACATACACATATACACATACACACACACACACACCCACACCCACACCCCCACCCACACAAACACACACGCACACCGGACAGCTCCTTCGACAGGTCGACGGCAAAGAGGCAGGAAGGGTCTTTGTGTGCAGATCCAGTGCAGCCTTTATTCCAGCCCTGCTGCCCGTGACAAAGACGCAGTGAATGGGGGCAGTGACAAAGACCCAGACCCCTGCAGAGTTCCAGCGTAAATACGGGGGTCGGGAGAGCTGAGGGTGTGGGGCAGTACATAGGTGGGGCTAAGGTATGGGGACTAATAGGAAACAGTGAGGGAGGGACTAAGGGACAAGGGTGAATGGGGAAACAGGGAAGGGAGAACATTCTGGATAGGGCCAAATAGGGTGGAAAGGAGCAGGGGAAGCCAATGGGCCAATAGGAGAGACAGAGCCAGGGTACGTTTCTGTAACAGAACAGGGCATTGTGAGAGAGACCTTTTTAGTTACTTAACCTGGGGAGAATTTCTCCACTTAGCTCCAGAGGGTTCTCATAATCCCTGGTGTCATGGGACACCTGTCTACGACAATAGTCAAGTGGCATTTTATCAGGATTAGATTTTGGTTAGTTCAGACTTTTTCTGCCACAGCATATGAATGTGAAGTGTGAGCTCACATGTGTGATATTTACACCACCTGAAGTTAGAATTAGTGGATATTTGCTCTAGAAGTATTTGCTCCCAAGGGAGAATTGACAGAACAATGTATGACTCATTTGATCAATCAGAGCCAATACAACTAAAATGATAAATACTGAGTACTTCATAGAATAGCTTGTGATGCATCTGGAGATAATTTCCCTCCTAAGTAATTGTTTGGGTAATTGTATTGCATAATTGTTTTGGATAATTATCAGAGTAATGAACATATTTAGAGAAATTGTGGTTTTCTTTTACAATATAATGAACATAAAAGTTACCAATTAATATGATAATCTATTGGTTTTGGTCAGTGGGTAATTTATTTTAAATTACAGTGGAGGAAAAGAATGCTAATTCTCATTTTGAATTAAACTGCAGCAGCAAATTTGGTGTGCAAGCACTCACATTTGAACCACACTGCCCTGTATTCTGTTTTCTTTACCATTTAATTCTCCATGGAAGAGTTTAAAGAAAATGGACAGTTGTGTTTTATGGTTAAAAGGCAGTGCAATCTCTATAAAGTCAGCTTTATAGAGTCATGTGCTCAGCAGAGGTCCAGACTTTGTGTTTTGTCTCTCCTTTGTGAGAGGATTTTGATTTTGCTGTAATTGTTTTGGAATTAGATTGTGCTGTAGGATGAGTCATCTCCACAGACCATAGACCATGGGTGTCTTTGCAGTTTCTTTCTCAGATAATAGCTGCACTGTTTGCCTTTTTTAGTTTGTATTGATTATTGCTGTGAGGTGACAAGAGGTAAAGTAGCTTGTGGTGCTGCTGCCAGTTATCCTGGAGTAGCAGAGGAGGAGGGAAAGCTGGAAACCCCTGTTCTCAGACATACCAAGGTCCCCACAAAGCTCTTCTTGATCAAGTTTACTGGGTTAAAATTGAATTCAGTGGAACCTCAGCTGGGTAAAAATAAACACAGGAAAAAGCCATAGTTCTGACTTTGAAAAAGCCTTCAAAGTTTAGTCTAAAATCTCATATAAAAATGAATGTACAAGAAGTATGAAGGAAAGTAGCTGGGAAACTGTCCTGGTTTTGCACAGCTTTAAAAACATTATGTCTTATCTAATTCTCCAATATACTGGCAGTGGGGAGACTTCTCTGCAGTGGTTCAGCTGAAGTGGGTTACTCTCCTGGCATTACAAAGGCGGCTGATGCATGGCTTGTATAGTCCACACTAGTCAACACCCCTTGGTTCATTTGAAATAAAAAAATACGATCTGAATCACTTGGCTCTTCAAGCTGTGTGCTTGTTGAGGAGGCAGGTGGGAAGCAGGGCCACGGGTGCAGCAGAAGGAGATGCTCTCCTCTCAAGGAGGTGTAAGGACAAGGCCAACCAGGCTGGATGCCTGTGACTCCCCCGCCCCGACCTGTGTGGTGCCTCCTCGTGTTTGTACAGCACTGAATGGAAACCCTGCCCTCCTCTGGGCTGCCTGGGCCTGGCACTCCTTTGCTGTGTGTTGCCCTCCATCGGCAGAAGCTCCTGGTGCTGTGACAGCTGGTGGCTCATGGAAATACCTGCCCTGGAGTGCAAATGATCAGTGTACCTCCTGCCTCGGCTCTGAAAGATGGGAGATGGGAGCACATATGCTGCCCTCCCCACCAGGGGTGGTGCCTGCCTGGCTCAAAAGTGACTGATGCTGGAAGAATGTTGCACCCTCTGGATGCTGCCTCCTGAAGGGAACATGCCGTGCTGCTGTTTCACAAGCACGGTGCCGTGTTTTGCCACCTTACAGTGTCACTGAGGTCCCCTATGGCTGCATGGCACAGGGATGTTCCAGGTTGCAGTCACAACATGAGTTAGCTGGGTGTATGTGTACCTGGGGATTTGGCATTTTTGGATGGTAATTGTTTCCTGGCTTAGTTCAATAAATTAGAAAAGGCAATCTTATGGCACTGTGTATGCTGAAGCGATAAATACAGCCATTTTTCCAGTAATATGAATAACTAAATTACTATTGCCACATATTTATTTACTGTTCTTTATGCTCTCTGAACAGCTAAAGTTTTCCAGAAGAAAAGGTTTTAACAGAGAAGGTAATCTAAGCACTGAGAGAAATAATTATATTCTTCTGCATTACTGCTAAGCTAAGCAGGTTTTAATTGTGTTTGATTATTTTAAATTTGCAATGTACTGAGAGTATTGATTCCCTCTTTTTTTTGATATGTATTTGTATGTGGGTATTTTTATATCACCAGTAGAAGCTTAGTTTCTAAACAAGCTAAAATCAACCTGTGAATTCATGGAAGTTTAATACATTGACAATTTAATTCAGTTAATATGCACTTAGAGTCCCTTGTGCTTTGATCCCTGCTGGCATCCTCTGTTTCTAATAGTAGGGCAGTTGACTGAGCTATTGATGAATGATGGGCACAATGGGACATCTGAGGATTTATGTATCAAATCCCTACTCTAGTTTCTGGCTCAGTTCTTAACAGGGCTGTTAGACATCTCAGAAACAGAGTACAATTTTGAACCAATGGAGGCCTGTTAATGCTTGATCCTCAGAAAAAAAGTTGTGGAAACACAACTACCAGAATGGAAATCAAAGGAGTAAAGTACCAAAGAGCTTTGTAGTGCATATTTTAGAGAAAAATATAAGTATCCAGGGAAGTGAAGGAGAAAAGCTGAGAGAAATGTAATGTGTCCATGTAATGCCTATTTACAAATATCTGACATTCACATGAAGTTACCACGGGACTGTAACTGAAGAACACTACCCTCTGTAGTATTGCTTTGGACAACGCTTCAAGGTACTGGCGAAAACATAAATTGTTATTGGATGGAAGGGATAGGGACCAGTGTTCTGACCTTTCTTCTGAAAGCAGAGGTATCCCTGGGAGCAACCACACACTTCCACACCCAGGTATTGCAGAATCATACAGTCGTAGTCACAGGGCTTTTGAGAGGGCTTCAGAACCCAGCTGGAGGAAGCCATCTGGGCTTTTTCAGAGCTTCTTTCACCTCAGAGAAGATCTGCAGTTATGTGAGGCAGAGAATACACTAATGTCTTTTGAATTCTAGTGCTGTGTTGTGGATAATGAGGATCCTGAGTACTTGATAGCTGTTTCAGAGGGAGCCAGTGTCTCTGGAAATGCTACAGTGACTACTAAAAGCTGGTGGTGACTGAGAGGCTTTGACAAAAATGGCTTTCTTCAAGTTCCAAGGAACTGGTACTGAATTCCCAAAGATGTCATCTCCCCTCTTATTTTTCCCCTGAGAAAGACAAATCATATGCTTGACCCTTCCCCTCCTTGTAAAAAGTACACGAAAAAATAATTGGATTGACAGTGTGATATTCCTTCCTTCCTGTGCTGATAGGATAATAAAAAACCCTCAGAAGTATTGTGATAACATTCAGTAAAGCTAATTTAATAGTAATTGAATTCTTGAAAGTTCTCATTAGGATGCTAAAAGCAAGCATCTGTGTAATATGAGCATGGTCAGCATCACAGTGGAGCATGGGGAACTGCTGCTGAAGCTGCCTGTTCTTCATACAAGCAAGACTACTTATTTTGCTTCTTAGTGACTTAATGCAAATATATTTGGAAGGGTTGCACTGGGGAAAGAAGAGGGAGAGGCAAAAAATGTTCACATTGTTTCCTTTGCCAGAAACCTAATGGTGTATGTGCAGCTGTATATATTCTCAGCATATACTAGACCTGATCAAAAGGTATTGTACTCCCTCTAGCTTAAATTCAGCTGCTTTATGTTGTGCTGCTGGTATTGTTCCAGTTCATCATATGCTTAGATGACTCATAGTGAATGCATTGTGGTATTTACCATAATATGTTTTCCTCTTTTTAAATTAGTCTGCAGTGTATAATGTGAAATACAATTCACAGTTAGCATTTCAGCACTATTAAATCCAGCTTGAAGTGTTTTGATGGAAACAGCAATCTGTTTTATTCTTCAAATTTCCCTAAACAAAGCAAGTGTATCAATTGCTAATAGTGTATATTATACAGAATTAACTGGTGTCTTTCAAATAAAGTAATATTTAAGGATTGTTTTTTCATAAGCCACTAGGAGTCAAAGAACCCAGTCTCACCTCTTCCAACAGTATTTAGTTATAGCAGGTTTGATGTGCTTTTGGGTTATCCCCGTCACTTCTGTTGGAGATGGTTGCTCATAACCAACAACAATCTGACATCAGAAAACGAAGCAGGCTGGCTGACGTGGTGCAGGATTGTTCTGGTAAGTGGGATAGTCTGAGTTGCTGGCATCTCCATGTTGATTGTGAAACCCTTCCATGTTTGGCACTTAAAGGTACAATCTCTGACAAGGCCTTAAGAAACCCTGGCTGCAAGACCTGAGGAGAAGCTAATAGTACATTTTCACATTCTAAATGAATGCAAACAGTGTTGAAAAAAAGGAGACATGGCTCTGAAAAATTGCTACAAGTAGAAGAAATTGAGGAGAGGCATGGGATAGAAAAATAAAAGAAAAATGATGTAGAGAGGGGGTTCAGGTGAAACAATGAGCAGGAGCTAAAGAGCAATGATCTAATTGACCATCCCTGAAAAGCAACATGAAAGTCAGACAGGGGAGGACTGGGGGGTCATTGAATGAAGGACAGAGGTCAGGAGGACATTGCTCCCCCTCATTAGCACCACCATGTGCAGTGTGTTAATGCAGCAATGTGTGTGAGCAGTAGTGCTGCCAGGGCTGTCTGATCACATGTCCTGTGTAGGAAGTCTCTCTCCCATCTAACATTGCCTGTGCATACACAGTAGGTACGATGCCTTGTGGAAGTTTTGGACCAGCCAAGCTGATGTTTATCTTCTTGTAGAATTTGAAAAGTATTAAATCCTAGTATATCTTTTTGTCATCTGTGGAGCAAAAATACGAAGTGTAACAGGCAGACTGCAGGCTATTCGGTTGAACCGTGTCTGCCATCTGGACTGGGGGTTCTTGTTTCAAGCCAAGATCTCTTTACCTGTGACATTTCTGACTGTTTCAATCAAACAGTGCTTAAAACCATGCTGATCAAGTGTTCACAACTTCCAGAAAAATTTATTCTACTGGTTTAACCAATATAAAAAACTTCTCAAAGCCCTTTGCTACAATCTAAACTTTTCGTATTTCTTCTGATTCACAAAGCACGTATTTTCTTTTGTGCCTTGCAAGCATTCTTTCCGAGATAAAACAATTCCAAATTTCAATTTTTTTTTTCAGAGATCAAATCTCTTTCACCTTATTCAGCATTCTCCTTTGTGTTCTCTTTTGATTGTCTACATCCTTCTTGAAAGGATACCCAACACCTGACACATCAGATCTGCTGAGACTCCAGGGCTGGTGATGAAAGTAGGAAAGAGGATTATTTTGTACCACTTAGAGATTAAACTCCTGTTTGTATAAGGAGTATAAGCTCCTAGCATAAGGGGCATTAATTTCCACAGCAGTAGATCAGTGCTGAGTCATTTTCTGTTTGCCTCCTCCGGATCTTTTCCAGCATGGCTGCTGCCGTAGTCAGCTGTTTCCCGTGTTGTATTTGTGTACACTAATCTAGAGCTAGAATTTACACTTAGTGAGTTGAATTTTTCCAGACCGTTTCTGCAGTTTGTCAAGAACATCTTGCATTTAATGTCTCCCAGTATTTTCAGTCCTGCACGTCCTGTTATCTAACAAAGCATGACCTCTGTTATGCTTGGGTTATCAAGAAAGTATTAAATGTACAAGGCCCCATTATTACTGACCACTGAGTAACCCTACTAGGAAACTAATTCACTTGCTCTGAGACCTCTCTGAACCCAAGTAGAGGGAGAAGATTCACTTTTGATCCTAACTAAAGCAATAGTGTAATTGCATGCAAGGAAAACTGTAATAAAGTGAAGGAGATAAGAAAAAACTGAAAATTATTGTCTAAGTGGTAAGATGCAGTAATACCTGCTTTCCAGTAGTTTTAGCAGCAAAATAGCTTGTGACTATCTTCTGTCTTTTCTTCGTTTGCTTTTAATTTTGTTCTTATAATTATTTTTGACTATAATGTTGTATATTTCCTATCGAACAGTTCAGTCAGAAGGAAGTGACAGACTTAGGGGTTCCAAAGCCTGGAAAATTTCTTTCGTAGCTCTAACTTTGAACTAATAATTGACAAGCCCTGAATGGAATCCTCAAGTCTTCAAATCATAGATTTGTTCCAACCCCCTGCTGTGGACACCTTCAATTAGACCAGGTTGCTCAGAACTCCATCCAACCTGCCCTTGAACACTTTCAGGGATGGAGCATCCACAACTTCTCTGGGCAACCTGTGCCAGTGTCTCACCACCCTGACAGTGAGGAATTTTTTCCTGATCTCTAATTTTGATCTGCTCTCTTTCAGTTTAAAACCATTCCCCCTTGTCCTGTTCCTACCTGTTCCTGTGAAAAGTCCCTCTCTGGCTCTCTTGTAGCCACTTTAGGTACTGGGAGGCTGCTGGAAAGTCTCACTGGAGCCTTCTCTTCCCAGCTCCCTCAGCCTGTCTTTTGATCATCTTCTTGGCCCTCCTCTGGACTCACTCCAGCAGGTCCATGTCCTTCAGATGCTGGGGACCCCAGGGCTGGATGCAGCACTCTGGGTGGGTCTCACCAGAGTGGAGCAGAGGGGCAGAGTCCCCTCCCTGGCCCTGCTGCCCACGGTGCTTTGGATGCAGCCCAGGACACTGTTGGCCTTCTGGGCTGTGAGTGCCCATGGCTGGCTCACATCTGGCTTCTCACCCACTAACACCCTCAAGTCCTCCCCAGGGCTGTTCTCAATCCATTCTCTGCCCAGCCTGTGTTTGTGCTTGGGATTGTCCTGACCCAAGTGCAGGATCTTGCACTTGGCCTTGCTGAGCTTTGTGAGGTTCACATGGGCCCATCTTTAAAGCCTGTCAAGGTCCCTCTGGATGGCATCTTTTCCCTACATCATCTTGATCACATCACACAGCTTAGGATTGTTGTCAGACTTGCTGAGGTCACATTCAACCCCACTGTCCATGTTACTGACAAAGATGTTAGACAGTGCTGATCCCAATACTGTCCCCTGAAGAACACCACTTGTCACCAGTCTCCACTTGGACATCAAGGCGTTGACACAACTCTTTGAGTGTCACCATTCAGCAAATTTCTTATCCACTGAGCGGTCCATTATCATGAGGGTTTTTGCAGATTGGGAACTTGAGTTTCTGCAAAGTATTCTTTGATGTCCTGCAACCGGGTAAATTCAGTAACAGAGTTCATTTTATCCATTTATGAGATTGACTTGGAGTCTGAATTCAGTAGAAAGACAACACAGCACATGAATTACTACAATTAGTATAACAATTAAAACCCTGTAACTCAAACATAAAGTATCAGAAGGAGATACCATAGCCTTGAAGTACAGAAAATATCAAGTGACTCAGAAAACAGATAATTAAAATGAAGGTCATTGAAGAATTGGGTATAGTATAGTATAGAAAGAATGTGTTTTCTTCATCTGCACTGTATGACACAGATCAAAAAGTGCTGCAGTTCAGAGCATCTTTGAGGTATATAGGCTCCATATTCTTCCCCTACTTGATTTTGTTTTATATTCAACCCCGTTAGAGGATTCTTGGAGTGTGCTTAATGTATTATGGATGTTTTCCACATAATGGATAAAGCCTGTGTTTAGTGCCCTGTGGACTAAGAACTTCCAAGGATCTGGCCAAGGAAAGAATTTGCCCTTCCTGTTTGATAATTGTACAATCTGATACAATGAGAGGAATATACAAACTCAATTTAAGAAAAATGTTGATTATTAGTAGTAACTACCAAGTTACGAGTGGCATAAATAGAATGAGGCAGTTCTCTACCTCTCAGAAATAGAAATATATCAACAAATTGAAAAGCAAACAACCAGCAAACTTGTATTAACTGTTCCAGTCACCTTGTTACTCCATCCTTACTGTTCTTCTGGTAATGTCCTGTGAAGTTTTTCTTCCTTGTCATTGTCCTGCAGAGTCAGATAGTCTTTAGCATAGTGTCTCTTTAAATGTATTCTAAGGCTTCAAAAATCAGGTGCTTTAGTGCATGCTAATGATTTGGCCTCCATCTATCAGTGTGGAGAGAGAGTGGCACCTCGGCAGAGCAATTTTAGGGCACAAGATGAATGAATTGCTGCCTGGAGTTGTGTGTGGCTTTCCCATCCCATTTTCCAGGTTAAGGGAGACTGAGTGCATGCCTCATCCTACAAGCTGTTCACCTTTCTCTGTTTAGTAGCACTCAGCATTCATGTCAGCTGATTCTGAGATCCTTTTTGGTTTTAAAGCCTACTAAATGACTGCACTGGCCTCATGCTGAAGAGTAGGGGTGAAAAAAAAGAAATTATACTCCAGAGTAGTAAACAATATATATAAAGTAAGAGTAAAAAGACCAAAGAATAAAATGTATTCCCTCAGCTCTGAGGCGGCATTTCATTTGAGGCATTAATTTTCCAGAATTATCTGAGCTGATACTTACACTGTCATTTGCAAAATGGCTTTGCTATTACAGTAATTTCAGTGGAGAGAGGCATTAGTCTGTCTCAATCTTCATACTCTGGTATGTGTATGAGCATTACAGAGCACGTGGGTGAATAGGGGAGCTATTAAATATTCTTTGTGATATAAATCAAATAAAAATTAAAACCTGAGGTAAGAGTGTTTCTTTACCTGAGCACTCCAGTGCGTCTTCAGGCATCACCAGGCCTTTGGGGCTGGGTGCCTCCAGTTATATTTTCTTGTGCTGGAACTTGGCTTGGGAAAACTTTGTTTTTCACCTTAGCATTTTTTGCCTCCTAAAGGAAAGGAGGCATCCTACTTCCAGTGGGCATGAAGCATGTTTTCTATCCATCCTCTAAAGCAGTGAGGTTGTCAGGGTTTGTCCCACAGCTGCTAGAGAAAAATTTGCTTGTACCAAATCCCCTTTGCCCCGTCTGCTCCTGCAGAGCCCCCAGTCCATTCTCTTCGGCTTCCTCACCTGTGATCTCCTTTATCAGGATACTAAACAACATCCTGTTTTTCAGCTCTGACTTTTCCAAGCAGCATTTCATGACAGTCTGAAGTACAACCATTTCCTTCATTTTACTGGATTGTAATTTTTCATATTGGGTGGGTAAGTGCACATCATTTAGCACATAATAAATATTCTAATTTTGAGGTTAATCAGCTTCATGGCTCATATTTTTTGGACTTCTTAGTGTTTAGACTAATTTTGCAGGTATGAATAAAGGCTAAGTGCATGGTTTTTATGTTTTGAGCCATTGCTTGTTTTAATCTGTTACTGAAAGTGATTTCTTCACATTTTTTGCTGGTTGATACAGAGCTCAGCATAATTAGGGACTCTGCAGAATTTTAGTTCCCCAAATTGATTTCTGAGTGAAGACTTGTATGCAAGATATAAAATACCTTGACTGTTTTTCTTCCTATTTTGTCTGGTTTGTAGTGGTTATACTTAAAGTCTTGGTGCATACTCTGGCTTTTTCCTTCCCATAATGTATTGCTGCAGTAGCCTCTAAGAGCATCATTTTTGTTCACATTGTAGCATATTTGTGTGAATGTTTCTTCATTGCTTCCACTGCTTGATGACTTGAGTGCATTCATTGCCTTCCTCTTTCTGCATCTGCTGCCCGTGACATTTAATTCTCTTCATTCTCTGATGTTATCTGCTTACTAGTGTTCAGTGTATGCAGTGTACAGGACTCACAGTTCGCACTGAATTTCTGGCTTGTCTCTAGTATCTACGTTTTTAACAGTCTGTCAGCTCCAACAAGCTGGTTTTCACCTAAGTGGATTTTGGTTTGTTTTGGCTCTGATGAAATTCTTGACCATTTAAAAGTTGTACTCTGGACTGATAACATGGACTCATTATTTTCTCAATTGTAGAAGTAAAAACTGAGATGTTTCCCAAATAAAAGTTTCTCATTGGAAAAAGTATTTTTATTTATAAATAATAAAATTTTTTGTGAAACTTCACTTTCAGTAAAATCTAATTAAGGAAAAACGATAAAAATGCCATTTTCAGTCTTATCCATAAGGAAATGCTATGGTTTCCCATTTCAAAATACTTCATATTTTTACAACCTATAGTTTGAACATAATATTAAATCAAAATCAGAACAAAAATACTCATTTTTGGAGTGGAACATATTAGTTTATCAAATTATTTTCCTTACAAATAAAATTCAGCTTTGTTCTTATCATAATGAAAATAAATCTGGTGTTTTCCAGTAGAACAGAAAGTCTGTGTTCAGATCAGCATGCACTGAATTTATTTGCTTAGCATTGTAGGTTAATTTTATCTGTCATGCTATGTCAAGTAGATTCAACATAAAAATGGTCACAGTTCTTGGATATCTACATCAGCATTTGGAAAGAGGGAGAGATTCTGCCCAAAGCTGTAGTCTTTTCTGGGTTAGTACCTCCTGACTTTGTGGTTAACCGTGTGCCTCAAGTGTATTGGAAGTTACTTTCATGATTTTTTTCTGCTTATTCTGTTCAATCTTCTGTTTCTTTTATTTATATTTTCATAGTGTACATAGATGCATGAAAGACTTTGTTCAGCTTTCTGTTATTTTCCTGTAATGGAAAGCAGTTTATAAGTGGTGGCACCAAATTTCCATTTGGATTATTAGTGATCTCCATAGTGAAAAGGAAATTAACGATGGAAGGAGATATGTGATGAGAATTAGAGAAAGTAATGTGCAGCTTGACAAAAACCACTGATTTTTTGAGATGTAGTTAAAAATTGCAGTATTTAGAAGGTCTAAAAATGGAATAAAAAGGGGATCCATTTAGTGCAGTTCTGACTGTGACTTCCATTCATAGTAATTAAAGGCCTAGCCCATTGAAACCACTTTTCAAAGCCTGCATATTGCAGTAGGGGTCATTCAGCCATGACATTATGGGATATATTATGACACATCAAAAAGAAACTGGTGCTCTTAGTGATGTATTGCCTTATGTTTGTCTTCATAGTTTTCTGCTTTTCAGTTTTACATACCCACTTGAAATTTACCTCTTCATTTTTATGTAAGTCTTGCTTTTACTAAAGGATTCATAACTTCCAGTGGAAAGCAGGAATCTAGTTCTGGCCAAAATAAAGCTTGTAATATTAGGAAGTCAAAAATCAGTCAATGCAATGAATGCAGATGACCATGAATCTAATAAGAGAAAAATTATAAGCCCTTCACTGGAAAGATGTAAACTTATCTTTGAGCAAGGGTTAAGAAAACTGCCCTTGAAAGAACAGTCCTGTGTGGTAAGCTCTGAACCAAAATACATGTAATAGCTTTTGTTTTCAAGAAATTTGTCATCTGGGGGATTTTCCATAGCTAGGCAAATTGAAAATCCTGATTCCATGATTCTAAGGCATAGAAGTATCAAAGATTTTGCTAAAGTTCATTCTTAAAAAACACTGTCTATTAAGATGAAGTCACTTAATTTTTCCAGGCTATTTCCCTCTGCTTTTAGCATGAGTGTTCTTAGAATGATTCCTGGAAAATGAAGGTGTCAACAGAAACAAGAATATTCATCTTCAGCTTTTGCTTTGTCTCTCTGTTATATCCTGTGATGTTTCCCTTTTGTGAAGAGATCTGGGGACACATTCCTTTCCCGCCAATTTTTTTCTCAGTAATACTTTCAGTTATGAAAATTAGTAATTCCCAGAGTGTGTGGTTTTTAAAAATAGAGTGGCACTGGGACAAGTGGAAGCCATTGGTAATGAAGTGTCCAGAGAACTCTGGCCACACTGCAATTGCATGGCTGTGGAAATTGTTGATTGACAGGAAAATAATGCTTGTTAAAGGATAGTCTGCTCTTCAAAGAGAATTATGTTTACTCAGATAAACACAATTTTCAGAACCAAGAGCAATCAAAAGCTTTTATTTTTTAACACTTACTATGGAGATATTTTTTATGGTTATTATTCCATTGTATATTTTCTTAAACAATTGATGTCTTTACATTTCTGTCATCCTTTTATGTTTTCATGCCTAAACATTTAATACATGTGCTGCATCATAGATTTCAAAAAATTTGCTGTTGTTCTGATATTAATCGTATTTTATGGGATAAAATAGCTATGACTGCTATGAGGAAAAATGAGGAACAGTCTTTTGAAAACAACACTACCTCTTTGTAACCTGCGCTCTTAAAAACAATTCCCAGAAAGAAATTTAATTACTTTTCGCTTAGATTCCTTTCATGGTGGAGATATCCATCAGATTCTGTGCAAAGATCTAGGCACTACAGTACTGGTTGACTCAATGGTGCCATTTGCATATTTTACCATTCAGGAGCACAGGATGGCATTTTTCTTCTGAGGAAGTAGTATAGATTTTCTTCCCTGTTTCATATTATCCTTATCCTAATATCATCAGATATCTCTGTGAGTTTCTCAAAATCCTTTTGCCATGTCCTCACTGGTCAGGTTGAAATTTTAGCAACCCATAATTTCTCTGAGTCCACTGGTTCAATGCCAACATAAAATCTCCTATCAGTTTCTTCTTCCTGGCTTAGTGTTTGTCTGCATTTCTAGCCAAATTTGTCCAAGATCAGAGTGTGGAAAAGTTACACGCCTGAAAGAGACTGTTCTTTAACATGTTTTTCCCTAATTTTTGAAATTCAGAATGACAAAGAGTTGCAGAAATTCCTTTAAATAGCATTGGCATCTAACAAGGAAAGAACCAGCATCCTGTGAAAGGATGAAGGAAATTTATTACATTTGCATGATCAACCACAATATTACTCCTCAGGAATTTTGAATGATAAAATTGCAAAGAGTGTCTAGTTAGAGACACAGTCCCATAGAGAATATTTGAAAGGCACATGCAAAGCAAACACTATGTAAAAACTTAAATTACAAGGTTTCTTTTGTTTATTTTCATTTTCTTTCTTAAAGAAGTGAGAAAGTCCTTTGAAATCTTGTGCTTCATTTTAGACTTCACTAGAGCATTGGCAGAGAGGCAACAACTGGAAGGCCAGCCTAAGCCTGTGATTAGAGGAAGGTGTGAGTTTGTCTGCTTTAACACCTCTGTGGATTGTGTACGAAACTATAGGGCTTGAAGGAAAAAATGAAGAATTTTGGAAAAAAACCCCATTTTTAAACTTGAGCTAGCTAACCAGGTGGTGCCTGGTTAACTCTCTACTCATACAATCTGCACTGATAGATCTCTAGTGATGCAGGGCAGCTGGTGGCCATGACTTGTCTTTTTATCCCAGACCCATGGTGGACCTCATACTGATAAAACAGAGCACCTGTGATGATTACAGAACTGGCAAGGGAGGAAGATACTTGGGAATGTGGTTTAAGACAAACCACAGGCACTGTAGGTTAGATAGAATTAGTACTGTATAGATGTGGGTCTATTCATATGCTTTCACTCTTTAACAAAGTATTGAATTCAGTTTAATGTAGATTATATTTTCCTGATTATATACACACATGCATATATATATATATATATATATATATATATATTTACATATCTAAGACTTTCTCAGCTTTCCTGAGAGCTGAGCCTAATTCTAAGGTGATTTAGCTTGTCTTATTTACAGAAGATGCAGTTTTAGTTGAACTGGGTGTAGACTTTTTTTTTCTGGAACAGAACTGTTTTCCTTGTAATTTTGCAACAATTTTCTATTAGATAGTGATCCCTTTCTTGACTGTTTTTCTCTCTCATGTGTTGTTATTTATGAGTACTGCAATGCATGAATATTTTACATTTTCCTGTTTCTGATTGTATTGTCCTTTCTTTATTTTTAACCAGAATCTACTGTCAGGAACTGATGGCAGAAACTTTTGGTGCCATTGTTAATATGATATTGAGAGGTTGAAGATCTGCTGATCTCTATGACAACCTCTTATAAATTCTTTTCCTCCTCTTCAAATTCACTTCCTCTTCTTGGCCAATTTGCAGTCCAGTGAGCCAGCTTTTCAGTTATTTCATATTGCTGCACTTTAAACTTTGATGAAGTATTTGGCTTAATGCTTTTTGAAGATGTAAGTACTTCATTCTATTTTTGCTGAATCCTAGAGGATTAAAAATTCTGCAGAGCAAGTCAGGCTGGTTTTAACTTTTTAATAGTTTTTGTTTTTATTTATACAGAGTTGCTTTTCTCAAGAACAAATAAATTAAAAACTTAGGTATATATCACTAACAAAATTATACTTGAATTAAATGTCAGGATTAATTCCTGGGACAAGAAAACTTCCTGGAGACAAAAAACAAAGCTCAGACTGTGCATATCTTCTGCAGAAAAAGAAGGGCAAGAACACAGCCAAGGCTGCGGGTCCGTGGTGCCAAGCACAGGGCTCTGGGCTCTTGGCCTCTGGCTGCTGCCACAGTCCAAGTGTTCAGTGGTAGCAGGGCCACGGGCGCAGCCCCCCGGGAGCTACGTGCTGGTTGCAGTGCAAGTTCACAGGGTGTTTGCTTCCTGGTGTGTGTGGAGCAATTTCCAGCAGCTGTGACTCCTAGTTACAGGTTTCCTAAGTAGCTGGCAGACAGAGTGAGGACTCTTACAGCAGAGCCGATGGATTTGAAGGGAGATTTTCAATGGTAGGCTCTCCTTGGGGCTATGGAAGACTACAGACCCCTTTCATAGGGCAGATCTGGTTCTTCTGCCTCTTCCTGCAAGGTCTGGGGCTGAAATAGCTCAAGGCAATAGCAGAGAGCTAAGAAAAGTGGGAAGCTGATGGGTTTCAGGGGAAGGCGTGCTTGTCCCTGAACTCTGTTAAAGAGCTCTGGGACATGGAGAGCTCAGTGATAGTCTCAGCTTTTAAGTTACCTCTCATGCACTTAAAATCATGCTACTCTAAAACTGATGTTATTTATAAATGAATATCTCTGATCCTAAAGCTACCTGAGGCCCATCCTGCCTGTTTTCCCAAATGCCAGGTGTCAGTGCCACAGACTAATGGTCAGGCAGGAGGGAGAGCTGCTGTACTGCAGCTGGGGAGAAGGGTGATGTGACAAGGCTGGGCTATGCTCCCAAGAGTCTAGAGCTGGTAGAACTGTCCATCACCCATGCAGGTGCTGCTCTCCAAGCCAGATGATGCAGGAGTTGTGCTGGACTAATGAATCAGCTCCCATACTTCATGTTGATCCCATCTTTCCTACTGCAGCTGCACAACTTGACCCAATGGGACTTGTGGGAACTGAACTGCAGCCCTCAGCAGCACTTCCTGAGGACACTGCCTCAGTCTGAGCTTGTATGTTTTAAACTAGGTCTTTGCTCTGAAAACCAGGGTGACTTCAGGATATGTGTTCAACGGTTTTTGGAATGATTTATCATTCTTCCTGGAATCAAACTACTTCCCACCTTCCCTGAAAACATCTTAATTCAACTCTTCTGGTGAAGGATCATGGACACAGTGGCTATCAAAGCTCATGTCAGAAGCTTGTTCACTGTCTCGCATCCCAAAACAGAACTAGAGGGATCCCAGCAGAGGGAGGGATCTTGGAAGGGATGGGGGCAAGGAAGCAGAGAACAGAAAACTGAGATTCAATAACATAATAACTGTATTTTAAGGAGATGGTTTATAGGATTTGAAATTTTGCTGAATCTCATGTAATAATAGGGATTGTAAAAAGAAATTATAAATCACTGTTTTCATTATTTGCTCTTGGTCCCACTGGCTTTTGTTGAAAGTAAATATTCATAGTTAATTTTGGTACTGAGCAAAACAATATCTTACAGCAAAGCATTGTTCTTATTACAAATTTTAGAGTATTTGTGAAAATGAATCAATTAGTCAGCTGGCAGAATTGAATTTCAAATGTGGAATGAGACTGTGTGAGATATAGCCATACATAGAAATTATGTGCACTCTGCCATAAATTATACAGGCATTTAGTGCTGAAATACATTTCATTCCATTTGGAAGATTTGAATGTCCTTTCACTTGAATGCTTTGAAAGATGGGAAATAATTCAGAACTATTCCATGGAAAACATGGCAAGAAAGAAATGTATAAATGCCCTAACCGTGAAGCTTTTGTTGCTATTTTGCTATTGTGAAACGAGCTAAAAGTTTACCATAAGAAGACCTATAAAGTTAAATCTTCACCCCCATAAAGGCATCTCTAGATGGGCAAACAGATCAACCTAATACTTTTCAAATTCCATGAACTAATGATGGATTTTAGACGTCATTATTCTAGAGAGGTCTACTGAATTCTGCATTCAGTGAAAATATTCTGTAGTCAGTAATCCCTTGCAGTACTGACTCACCAGCAGTGATCTTAATTCCCTCATGCATTTGTCCATTTTCCATCTTCACCAACCGTCAAAATGAACAGACAACTCTCAACAAAATAAAAAAATCAGTTTCCTGAACAAATTTTCATCTCTTCAACAAAGAAAAAAGGGTCTCTTTTTTTCTTGGGTTGATACAGAAGAACCTCTCATATCACATAGCTGAAAATTAATGTGCTGATATATGCAGAAGAGGGAGTGCATTTTTGACAGGTTGTGTTTCAGTCAAGAGCAGAGAAGTAGGCAGCAGCATGTAGAGTGGAAAGCAGCAGCGTAGGAAACCATAGTGATCTCTTAGGGTGATGTCCCTTGCCATCCCTGCTATCTCAGCATTTAATCTGTCATGGTTCATGAAGCAACATTTTAAACCAGCAAGGAATCTTCCCACCGTTGTTCCCACTGACAGCTCTCCTGGAACCTCCCAGCAGAACTGTTGGAAACCTTTTTCTAACTTCAGGCCTGAATACATTAAGGAACATAACATAATGTAAGGAAATAAAAAATGACTGTTCCTGATCAGCCTAGAGCTCTTTCCAAACAAGCAGTGCATTTCTGCCGCAGTCAGAGTCAGGTGGCTCTTCTGCAGGAGCACTCGAGCAAAGAAACAAAATGTTTCCTTGGTGTATTCTCCCCATTCTTTCTCTTTTTGCCCCCAGAGAAAGATACTGGTTTGGGCTGGAACGTCCTGCAGAGTGAATACAGCCTGTGGTCCATTATTTAGGCAATACAGTCCTGTGTAATTACTGTGGAAGAAACTGTTCTTCTTAGACCATACCATGTAGCCCTTCCTTCACCAGAGGCCAGGTGATGTTTTTCTTGCTGCCACTGAGTTCTGTCTTATTTCTAGGGGAGTACCACTGAGACTGCTAGCAAGTCACATAAGTAAGGGAATCTTAGATCTTTGAATTTTGCATTCAAAGTTCAGAATTTATCTCTCATGTTGTAGGCCTCTTGTCTTTCTAAACAGGGTCCTACTTTTTATGCCACACTGTGAGGCTAATTATTCTCAATTTATTTGCACAGCCCTGCATTTGCCATCTATTATTCCTGAAATATAAGATGATCTAAATTCTTTTATATCTGGCTGCACTACCTAATTATTCCTCATTCATTTTTATTCTCTTCCAATTTAGTATTATTTGTAAAGTTGGAAATCATGTTTTCATATCATAATTAGACCTCTAAGAACCTAAGAAAGCTGCTTGGTGAATAAGCATGCAAAGGACTTGGTTTTTTTCCTTTCTTCTATTTTCATTTTAATGGAGATTTAAAGTGAGACAATAAATTAGAAATGCATGAAATTATGAGCTAAAAAATTTAAGTTGTTTGCCTGTGGGCCATAATGTTGCAGCAACTAGAAGTGATATGAAGAAGCAGTTATGATAAGAAAGTTGGTTAGGAATGACTGATAAGGATGTAGAAGATGAGCTGACATGGCCCAGCCGTGCTGCGTTAGAAGATGTGCTTGTTTGGACAATGTATTGCTGGTGTCAGGAGTCTGGAAGCTCCTCTTCTGCCCCAGCTACATAAAGCCAATGTGTAAAGAAGTCAATTAGCAGCTGTGACTTTGATGCAGACAGAATTTTCTACCTTAAGAAAGTAGTTTTCTACCTCCAACATAAAGATTATCTCACCTTTAAAATATGGCTCATAGTAGTTCCTGCACTGTAGAGATAATGGAGAAGATATTAGCACACTTACAGTATGACAGAAGAGGGCTCCTTTACTTGTGTTGCTTAGCATAATGCAGCAGCAGTCAACCAGTTTGACATTTTCTAAAGCCAGAAAGGCAGAGCAACTCAGTAGCCTTTGCTTCAGTCATCTGTATATCTGGAAGTTTTTATCAGAAATAGAATGAGCACCATGTAGTATCTGTCTTTTTTTGTCTCCCTTTCACTCAAGTTTTAGCAGCTGAATGCATTGTTTCAAGGTATTACAGAGCTGTTCGCAATTCAAACCAAATCCCTTTCAACCCAAACCATTCCATGATTCTGGGTTTTTTTCAAATGTGTAGGAACCGAATGAGAGAATCACTGTCTTACAAACATGCAAATGAAAAAGCATAGCACGTAAAAGATCTCTCTCCACTGTACCTATTTCAGTCTGAGTTTTTCTGAACAGGACTGATGTTGGGATCTGCAGCCCTCTCAGAAGAGGAGCAAATCTGATGGACCAACCAATACGGGATCAGCCCTGAAGCCACAGACCCTGTTCAGACCCTGGATTGCTCTTCATTTCCAGGTGGAAGAGAAGCACATAACCATCCTCAGCTGATTTCCATCAGGGAATCACAGAGTGTTCTCTGTGCAAGTTCAGACAGGTGCAGACTTTGCATTTGTGCCAGTAAGTTTATGTTGGCTGTGATACCCTCTTCTTTCCAGTTCAGACAGTGCTTGGAACAGGGAAGCTGCATTAAATTTCTCCCTCATGCTGTTCCATGCCTTGGCTTCATTTTGAGAAATCATAAAAGTAAGGGACAGACCGTGGGATATCAGCCACAGCTTGATGTTGGATGATTTGTTGCTCTTGAAAAACCTGGCATGAAGAGTGAAGCTTATGGTGCAAGGACACTGCCATTGGCAGTGGGAGCAACAAATGATTTTGTGAATGAGACTGGGAAGGCCATCTCTCTTGTGGAATCCATCTGGTGATCTGAGCATCTCTGGGCCTGATTCTGACTTCCCCAATGGTGTCAGTCAAGAATAGCCCCTTCAGAACAACTGCACTAGTGACAGTGTTGACGTATATGTGACACAGGAGATCAGGGTCATGTCAGATCTGCCAGAAGGGGTAGATTTTTTAATTGCTGTCTGTGGGTTTTTTTGGCTCTTACTTTGTAGGCACATTCAATTACAGATGCAACTTAAGTCATTTATGTGTCTTCCTGACTGACAGATATATTGGTTAATGTCCTAGCTGCAAAATTATGCCCACAGGTATGTGCAGCTGTTGTTCTGAGCCAGCGGAAGGAATGCATAGGTATGGTACTTCAGCAACTTTATCTCTTCTCTCTAGGATGCCAAAAAGGAGAAACACATTTTTAAAAAATCCAATTGATCCTAATAGGATAAGATATTTAAATGTAATTATTAAATATTATCTCTGTGGGACAAGGTTAAGGGCATTTGGGTAATGTAACTTCATATTTTTCCCTAAATCTATCGGAAGTTACTCTTAATTGTAGCTTCAGCTCTAAATTTACAAGGTTTTGAGTGGCTTGGTTTTAGATGATGACACTCCTGCAAAATTAGTGATGTTCCTATGTGAGTAATTTATCTTCAAAAGTAAAACTGTTCGTGAAAATGTTGCAACGAACACTTGAAAGTCTGACTCTGTTTCTGTAGAGATCACACTGAATATGGACTAAATTGTTCTTTGATTGCATGATTAGTCTCCTAACATAGACTTTCTATTCCTTCATGAGATGATTCAAAGATTTCAAAGTGAGCTAATTAATTAAAAATTACAGTTTTCAGGAAAAATTCTATTAAAAATCAACACATGCCTAATTCTTTTTTTTAAATTCTGGAACACTTTCAAGCATATCCATTATTTCTTTAAATATTCAGAATAATTCTCAGTGAAACTCAATACATTACAGCAATCTGGATGTTATTCTTATGTCATTAAAATGATAAGGCAACTCTAAGAATTTAAGAATTGTGCCAAAGGAAAAAAAAATAGGAAGAGGGACAGACATCTGAAAATACCATCTGAATTATATAATTTTTAAGCTTGGAAATAGGAACTTGATTTTTATGATGAGAAACAACATCTGAATAAATGTTTGTCAGCAGAGATCGCTGGTTTTATTTCCACCATCATTCTATTGCTTTTCCAGTTTACCACAGCCCATACTGTTTGTGAGACAACACTGAAACGTGGATAAGGTGAGCACTGATATAAGGCAATGCAATTTTTAGAAGAATCAGCACACCATTGTTTCCCTTATCCTTAAGGATTTTGGGATTGTGGGAATTCACCTTCTCCCTAGGTAGGTACACACAAATTTCCTATAACTTCTGATGACTGCAGTTAATGTCAAGGTAAACGTTTGGTACATATGTATGCCCAACATGGCAGTCTTTTCTGAAACTAAATTAATGCAATCAAGTCCAGGAAATGTTAATTTAAAACTTGTAGTACCATAAATGCTTCCTTAAAGTCCATGGTCCATAAACTTCTTGTAAAAACTGACTTGAAGAGGACAAGAAGAGATCCCTCCTTAAATCCAGTGTGCCCTAACTGTCAAAATCTTCCAGTACTGACTTGGCCCACCTGAATCCTAAATGTCTCATTTTCCTCCATCCCATGTGTTTCATTGAGCCAAAATGACTGGATGGAGTCTCTAGTCCCTGTGAATGCTGCAGCTCCCATGCCATCCCTGAGGGGATGGCAGTGCTGGCTGTAACCCTTCCAAACCCGCAGAGGAGCTGAGCATCTGTGGCTCAGCTGCTGTGCAGTACCTGGGGAAAAGCTAGCACAGCGGTATTTTCTACAGCAAGAATTCATCCTAAAATTCCAGTCCTATCTTTGCCTGTATTCCCCCACCCCCATCTGTCCAGCACTATCAAAAATATAAAGTGCTGTAGAGAGCATTGAATCTCTAACTTTCTACAAATTTTTTCTGCAAATGGTATTCAACATAATTAAGAAGGAGTGACACCAAATTCCCACATTACAGCTGGATTAAGTGGAGGGGGCTGTGGAGTAGTTTTGAAGAAATTGGTGTGTTCTTAGGCTCTTTGTGATGGAAGTTCCTTCAGATTTCATGGATTTGTCATGCTTGAGATTCTGTGTACTGCACTGATCAGCCGTAAAACTGTCCATTATTTGAAATTAAATGCGGAGAAGTTTAAATTGTTCCATGTGTATACAGACATAAGTAGCTCATCTTTGGCAGTGCTCAGATTATTTATACTGCAGCTGCAGTAAATTTGAGTTGCACCAAATGTAGCTCTCTAAATGTCAGCTTGATTTTCTCAAGACCTACTTTTCACTTGTTATAAATATTACTTGTTAGAGATGCTGAAACTCTTCAAAAGAGGAATGTCAGTCTGGGTGCAGAAATACGCATCATAACAGGACATCTATTTATATTCTTCAGAAAAATTACCAAAATTACCTTTGTTATATGCATTTAAGGATTTTGGGATTGTGGGAATTCACCTTCTCGTCCAGTAGGTACACACAAATTTCCTATAACTTCTGATGACTGCAGTTAGTGTCAAGGTAAACGTTTGGTACATATGTATGTCCAACATGGCATTTTTTTCTAAAACTAAATTAATGCAATCAAGTCCAGGAAATGTTAACTTAAAAGCTGAAAAGGGGAAAAAAAGAGAAGAAAATATCAATGTCAATTTATATAGACTTTTAACTGATTATATTAAATTTTTATTGTCTCCCAAACTTGTCTACTTTTTTGTTTAAATAACAAAAGCAAGAAGATAATTCACTGTTTATAATTTAAAAACTTCATTTGCTGCCAGAGAAGGAGATGGTCCATAATTCAAAGCTTAAAAGTGAAAAGGAGAATCCAGCATTTTTTTTTAGATACTCAGTAAGCACTGAGCACAGTCTCAGTTCAAATTATTTATTCATTGAGGCAAATAAAGGTTCAACACTGTATATAAGAGGTGGATTAAAATAATATTGATTGCAATTTTCTTGACAAATAACAAAGCAGAAACGAGAATTTGTGTTCATGTGGAACAGATCAGTCACATTTGGAAAAAAAATGATCTATCTTAGAAAACGGCTTCTAAGTAGGCAGGTAACTCTTAAACTTCAAAGGGTGTTCTTTCTCCCATCATGCAATTACAGCAAAATATTTTTGCTTGGGTAAGGTGAAAAAAAAAATCAATCTTCTCAGCTGTAGAGTTTTTAAGACCCCTTTTGTCTTGCTTATTACTGTGGATGTTAATTCCACAGTGGGGCAGTGGCAGTGTGACAGACCTTGACCTTCTGCAGCTGGGACTGTCAGATTACATTGATCCTAGGTACTGTTTGTTAGTGTTTTCTTTTCTGACCAGTCACCTTCAGTTACCCAAAGCCTTCGCTTCACTTCATTGTAATGAAGAAGCTAGGGTTCTCGAGAGAAAAAAAATATTTTTCATTGGGTTTTTGTTGGTTGCCTTATTTGTCTAAACAAGGGACTGTTAGAATGGGATGGTATAATGGAATAAATGTCAGTTTGGGCAAAGCTCCCCAGAAATTGCCTTAGTTATTTGTAATTTTTTCTGCTTCATATATTCATTTCTGAAATACTTCCAAACCATTTTATTTACTATGTTAAGAGTCTAGCTTTTATTGATCTCTCAGATCACTCATTGAAACTTTCACCAGAGTTACATCAGCACATAGCATCTTATTGCCATGGTTTTATTACCCTAACTTTAGTTATGCTTCAGTACTAGTCAAAAACAATTCTAGCCATGTTTGTGACTTTTCTTGGCCATCCCCAGACTCCAGAGAAGTCAGTGGTTGGTGCCTCCTGGAGGGGTGATGCAGAGTGGTGCTGAGCCCCTGAGATACTTGCAGACACATTCTATGGGCCAAATTCTGTTCCACATAGTCTGGGGTGAATTTGTAGCTATTGATGTAGTTATCAAAGTGTTCTGTACAAATCAAAGCAGAAATTGCTTTTTGCTTTAGGTTGGAGCATAGAAAAGAAAGAATTCATTTTGATTTTTAGTAAATATTCAGATTTAATTTATGAGAATTGGAAAAGCTTGTCATGTATTCATCCGTACCAGCCCTTTTACCTGTGCAAAGTTAAGACACAGGAGACCTGAAAAGAGATGAGAATAATTTTTGTATGAGATGTAAAGGCAAGAGAAAAATAAATCAATTCAGCTGGAGTATTCCAAAACAAATTCATGCTCTGCTGAAGGATCAAGTACAAGGACTTTCAGCGTTTGGGTTAGCTGGGGGACATCATCTGAATTAGATCCACTTGAAAGGGTGAAAAAGCGTCACTGGTCTATCCAGTAATGCCACAAGTCTTCAGCTTTTGTGGTTGCTGTTATTAATGCGGCATCTTGCTTTCAGTAAGTAATGTTTACATTTCAATTGTAGCTTCCAGCTTGAGCTCACAGTTCACATTTTCTTGTAGCTGTTAAGTTCCGTTGCAGTGAAGCCCAGTTTAATTCTTCCTCTTGAATCTATGTAATCTTGATTTTTTAAGCATATTTTCTAGCTCTGGTATTCTCTTACTAGACTCAGGATATTATGACACTTTCAAAATGCTTTCTATTTATAATTTAACATTATACAATGTCAAGAATAATCAAAAGCATAGAGAGATGACAGAGAAAAATCCCATTTATATGATCTTTCCAGGTCACATTTCTGAGTTTTGCTTAGAATGCCTTCTTCAGGAGCTAAAATTGCCTTTTCAGCGAATCAAACATGCAAAAAAAAAAGTTAACAGAAGATGGTTGTCGCTGTTGAGCGCTAGCCGAGTGCAAGAACCAGACTGGATCGGGTGAGGCGGAATTCTGATTTTATTATTTAATTCTAAAACTTATATAGACTTTTAAAAGTTTCTCCGGATTGGGTCAATTCAAAACCTCCCCCTAGGCCCATAGGCCAGGTAGAACTGTCCATCTTTCCAGAGACAGTTTCAATAACATCCAAACCTTATCTTTATTTATAGAACACAGGGAGAAGAAGAGAAAAATTCCCATGGGAAAGAATCTGTGCTACCACAGATGGTCATGATCACTCAGTAACTTTATTGGCACAGGTTGTAAAAGTTCAGAGCTAGGTGGTTTCATCACAGTTCAGGACGAGTGTCCAGCCCACACTGTGACTCAGTGTGTGAGGAAATCACCCCAGCTGGCAGTTGCTGTGTTAGGACCTTGGGACAAAGCTTTCCTGAGGTTTGGAGGGGTGGTGGAAGGGGAGAGTTAACGTCTCGCTCTGTCTTGCTGACTGTGGAGCTGATGGTGCATCTGACTAGGGAGAGAAGAAGGCCTGTAAATCATACTGTGATTCACAGCATGAGGATGTCAGGAGGCTTGAAACCTTGCTGTTCCCTCCACTCCTGAAATACAGACGCCATACAATGGGCTCTTCTTGCAGGACCTACAGCTTCCAACCATCCCAGTGCATCCAGCAGCTCTGCCCTGCTCCTTTTCCTTGCCTCTGCTGTATCAGTGGGATCACACAGGGAGCAATATCCTGGCTGTGGTCAGGGGAGCAGTGGATGAGAAGAAAATTCAGAGCTGTAGCAAGGCCACAAAAACACACAACAGATGGAGGCACGACCTCTGACGTGTCATACGTGGGATGGTAAGGCACAAAAGCAGGCAGGTGAGGCACACATCAATGATTTCACCACCTACCAGGTTTGGTGTCCATTGGTACAGAGGGATTTAGATACAGTACATCAGTATGTTGCCTGACAGTGCTGATATTCATATACCTGCATGTATATCCTGTTCTGTTTGAGCTGCTGAAACATTTCATATGTCTGAATGATCAAAAGCATACAGTATTACATGTGTAAAAGAAGTAATTAAATTACTGATAAGTTATAGAGATTCAAGTTTTGGTCAAAGAAGGACTTTGATACCATGGCAGAATCTGTGGCCATGAGTTGGAGTTGTAGGTTTCCTATACAACAGCAAAGAAAGGATGTATGATCCATAGTGGTGTGCACAACCCTAAGCATTGAGCCAGCTGAAGCAGCAATAGCAAAGCCCTGAGGACTCACTCATGTTTTAAATCCCCACGCTCTTGGAGGCTTACGTGCTTAACTGTGCATTTCTCTGCATGCATTTCTCTCCACGCACGATTTACAGCCATGAAAGTAGGAACTTAATCCTCCTCTTCACAGAAAAACACATACAAGAATCAATCTTTTCTTTTAAAAGGGAACCAGAGCAGAAGTAGGTGGTGATTCCTCTCACCTCCTCCTCAGCCTTTTCAAGAGGACATCTTGTTTCAGCCCCTTTTTCTGCTTTTACAAGCACAATCTGACCTGGAAAGTTCCCCGGCATACAGACTGTCGGGCAGGACGAGTACTTTCAAACTCTGCCCCAGAAGTCATGGCAGATTGTATAAAAGCTGTAGCGATTCAATGAGCTACGGACCAGGAGTAGGAGGAAGTGTAACCCTGATTTTGCAGTGTTGGGTTAGATCACTTCCATGGGTTTGGAAGACTCTAGTCTATGCTTCAAGGACAATTTAGTTATATTGTATTACTCAGTCAGAGACTGATATATAGGACTCTTTGGAAACAGTTTCCCTAGCCAGCTTCCCTGCAGAGCCAAACTTGCTTCTTTATTTCTGTCCCAAATGAATGCAAAAATGCTCCAAAATGACCTAAATGAAGTCCCTAAGAAAATTATAATGCAAACCAATACATTATGCATTTCCTTGGGAAAATTTTGGAAACTGATCAAAATAATTTAATTAGTTACTTCATTGTGAAAAAGGTTTTAAGAGCCAATTAGACAAAGCAAGCGGAGAGAGCTGCAAGCTTGAAATAGACTCAGTAAAGTGAAATACTATTCTAAGGAAAAAGGTGGAGATGACAGTACATGAAAGGGAAGCGATCTGCAGATGAATGGCACAATAGCAGTAAAAGAGACACAGTGAGGTTGATAGCATGAATTGATGGGTGCAAATGGGATCAGTGCAAACTGGCGTGGAATGGCACTGCTTGGAATGAATAAGCTTGCATTGCAGCTGTCTCAAACAGGGACTTGCTACTGCTCAGGTAATGATCTAATTGTGGAGAAAACCATGCAAAGCTCGTTATCTAGCATATATATATATACACGTTTATGTATTTTAGTTTGGACAGTCAAATGCTTGTCTTGTACAATGGTGTGTCATGTTGTATGATTTCACAGTAACAACTGTCTCCATGTGTACTTTGATGATTTCATTGTTGTTGGTAGTGTAGTTGGTTTCTCCAGATCCTGTACATCGCACACATACATTTGTACACCCAGGTTCTCTCTTTCTGCATATCTACAAAACTTTTGTCAAGGAACATGTAGTGAAATTGTATAAAACTAATAACACAGGATCTATCAACAGGGTTGGGTTGGAAAGCACCAGATGGGTGCTTCATACCTGAGCAGTGTGGAAAAAATCTGAATTGGAATGTTCAAGATTTGCCATGTGTGTGATATCACACACATTGGGCCAAGCTCTGTCTACAGTACAGAGTTTCACAGCTGTCAGTTTGCACTACATGAATGAACAGGCTCATGTATGTTATGCATCCTCTTTACTCCAGTGCTCTCCACTGCTAGAAGTACTGTTAGGCCTGCAAACTTTTGCCTCCCTCTTATAACACCCGATATCACATGCACAAGTCTGGTAGTGTGAAGCAAATTTAGAATTTCCCCCTTTCTGTATATGTCATTACAGATGGCTGCAGATGGTTCTGTTCTGTACAACGGTCTGATGCAGAACGTACAAGCTCTCAAAGCATACACTTACGTATGTGAAAAGTATGTAAATGTCAAGTGTAAGCTGGATTGCTTGGACCAGATAACCCAGACTTTACCTCACGCTCAATAAAATTATTTATGGAGGAAGAAAATGCTTCATATGAAAAAGGGAGAGTTCTTGTAGCTGCAAGGAAGGCTGGAGATATTGGTGATAAATTGATGATAACCAAAATTTAGACTTTAATATGGTAATAATGATGCTAATTAATGGCATTAATATCATAAAAAGAAATGGTTTTATAAGCATAGAATATGTAGAGTTATCTGTCAAACCTAGCTTGCAAAGTCATAAAGCAACATGAATAAGAGGTATTGTTAGTAAAGAATTTATTTCAGAGAACTCAGTGTGTTTTCTCTTCCATAGTATAGGCATTTCTGAAAAAAGCTGAAGGTCACATCTGGAAGATGAAAATGTATTTTCCCACAGAAAGTATTAAAGGGTTTATGATTATGCTAGAGCACACTGTTAAGTATATGGAACCATTACATTTTGACAAGGTAACAGATCTAGATGAATGACATTCACAAATTCCAGAGAAATCATTAAGGTAAAATAAGAAAAGCCTTTTGAATATCTTTTTTTTTTTTCACATCTTGTTAACAGCTAGCGAAACATCAAAAGACAGAAGGAGAGTAGTAGTTTTTCTGTATTTTTGGGAGAAACTGGAGGGAGAAATAAATGGAATTATCTCAAGTGTTTAGAGCATGGTGCTGATAAGGCTGAGGTCATGGGTTTGGGTTCGATCCCTGTATGGGCTGTTAGCTTAAGAGTTGGACTTGATGATCCTTGTGCGTCCCTTCCAACTCAGAACATTCTGTGATTTTGGATGTGTAATATGGAAAGAATAATTGCTGTTGTTTAAAGACCAGTCAGTCAGGCTTGATGAATGTGCAATATTTCTGTGTGGACAGTCCTGAATAGCCAAAGAAAAGTAAACTAAAGGACACGTTGTGCTTGGACATACAAGTCTCTTGACACTATGTCATATGTAGACACACACAAAATTGCTTTCACTAAAAAGCTAAGCTGAGATAAACACTGAGGACTGATGAAGTGAATTTTTAATTAACTTAGGAGAAAAAAATAATAAAGCATGCAAGCTAAAGGGGAATACTTTGTAAGAAGAGATGAAACAAATGAGGCAGAACTAGTGGTCAAAGCTGAACACCACTCTGGTATACAAGAGGGAGTTATTGGAAAGAGAGTAGACTTTGCAGGAAAAAATAAGAATGAATGCAGAAACGTGACTGTGTAAAGACAAAATAATGTTTTCAATATTATGCTGTTAGGAAAGCAGTAGTAAAGTTTAAAGTACTTGAGAAATGCAATTAAACCCATCCCCAGCAGCAGAACACTGAATGTCAATCAATAATTAAAGCTGGGCATACAGATAATAAACTACCTGCACAATGCTTACCAAGATAAATGATATAGAATACTTAATTTCTACACATAAACATACTTTACCTTAATGTAATATAGTTATTCTCTAAAGTGCTTGATCCATACAAGACAGACTGATGGAAAAAGAGGAATGATACTCTGCTGAACTCTGAAGGGTTTAATGTGATGTTCATAGTATCCATCTATCTCTTTTATTTTGCTGAGGATCATTCATAGAATCACAGAATCATAGAATCATAGAATAGTTTGGGTTGGAAGGGACCTTTAAAGGTCATCTGGACCAACACCCCTGCGATGAGCAGGGACATTTTCAATTCATCCTCCTACCATCTCTGTCATGTTCCCGTTCTTTGAGCAAATAATCTCCAGGTAGAACTCCACAGTTCTTTAATACAGCTATAGTTTATTTTTGAGGTTAATCTGTGTCAAGATTGTACTGCTCCTTTGATTTTTGGATGGTAGCCTTAGGTTGTGGGCAGAATCAGAAAAGCATGTTGCACAAATGGTGCATTGAGCATAAGCAATGCAGTTCAGTCCAAGTGAAGTAACAATAAAGCCTTTAGACCATATCACATTTTCATCTTCATGCCACATATGTCACAGATAAATGATTTTAACAATACAGAAGAGAATTTTACCATGTATTTTAGTATTCGTACCTTTCTACTTTTAAAGCCTCATACTTCTGTACAGTAAGATCAGCTGTGCCAAGCGAGATATCCTTGTGAAGAGGGAAAAAGAGCTTTATACAGCTCTCTAAAATTAGGTATAAGATCAGCTTGTCTCTTATAAAAATGTCAGAGTTTCAAGTGCCAGTTTCTCACAGATCTGCAAGGTCAGAAAAGGATGTAAAGTCATACCTGGGAGCTGGGAATCAGCTCTTGCAAATATTGTCACGTGAAGCCATACTTGCTCTCCCTGAAGGACTATGCATTATTGAACTTCACAGCTGTGGTGGTTTTGGGAATAGGAAGGATGCTGCAGATGGAGAAGTGAAAGCTTCTTACGCCTTTGTGCAGAAGTAATTTCAAGGAAAGAAATACATACTCTGGCTGTTGCCATTTTTATAAATTCTTAAAGTTGTTTAAAGCTAAGTCCCTAGCTTGGACTGTTAAATGCATCCCAGATAATGAGGAGTGGGCAGAATAAAATAATATCTAGTCTGAGCTGTAAGTGTGGTTGGCAGTACCCACATGCTAAGCTGATGTATCCACAGGTTTAAATTCTCTTCAGCAAACTTATTCCATAGCTCATATAAGTTTGAAATATACTTTATTAAAATTTCTGTCCAGAAAAAAAAATATTTTAAAAACATGCCTTCTTTGTGAAAAGTATATCTCACAATTAAAACTGCTCAGGCAGTGAGATTGCCCACTGCTTTGTCTTTACATTTTAATGTGTTTATTTATAGGAACACAGTTTTTAAAAGCACACACAACAAACATCATTGTGCTCTCCAGGCAAATGCATAAGATGGGCTAGAATCTCCATTTGTCTGTGCTGTGCATGCTCATTTAGATTATGGTAAAGCGGGTATAAAACACTACTGGAACACAATGCAAATGATGTATGCCTCTTTGCAATGAGATAAACGATTATATGTGGTATTAGAGCCATAATTTTATGCTTGTTAGTCATCCAATTCTGATTAAGGGAGCATTTATTTTAAGAATAGGTCTGCACCGCTGTTCACATTTTCTCTTTCTACAGCAAGTTGTATGTTAAAGAGCAGGACAAAAAGAAATTCAAGAATAGGACAGTTGGGACTGATGTGGTGAAAGTAGCACAGCACAGAGCTGAACCAGTAGAAGAGGTACCAAATGGAACTGTTGGTTACTGGCTTCAAAGGTAATTTGGGTTTAAAGGTACTTGGGCCCTTGAGGTAAACACTGGGAATTTCAATATTGCTCATAAAATGCTAAAGTTGACACAGAATGTTTGCCTTCCAAATACCAAAACCTTTTCAGAGTAATTCCACAACTGTACATATTGTGAGGGTTTCGGTAGTTCCAGAAGATTTCGACAGTTGCATATGAGACAGATAGTCTTGAACCAAGTCAAAATCAAATGAGGGAGGAGAGCTTTTAGCCAGGATCATACAGGAAAGAGATTTAAAATTTTACTGCTACCTCCTAAATCTCTCTTGTCCAAGTGTTATGAGCAAAATCAGGAAATTTTGTTTTTCCTCTCTAGATAATTGAGTTGATGTAACACAGAGGAGTTATTATCCCTTCTGACAGGTAAGATGGGTAACTCAGATCCAGAAGGAAGCATTTTTTAGATGAACCATGAGTAGAGGAGGGTGAACATGAGTGCTATATTCATTTCATATTCATTTCAGGAAAATCCTGCCTGATGAAAGATATAGGGAGGGGGATGTGTCTTCTCTGAAGCCTAGAACTGAGTATGTGTTCACTTCCTTTGTAATGGACTAGCTGATTCCTAGGGCTACCTGTCCATAAGCTTGTATATGCAGCAGAAAAAAAAGAAGGCATCTTTAAGTACGTCTGAATTTAAAACTTTGGTTCAAACATATGGGGAATGAAGGGTTTTGAAATACAAGTTATCAGCTAAACTTTCTTTATATTGTATCTTAAGCAATCCACTTCCTCATCTTACATATAGGCCAGCTAAGTGGGGTGCAAAGTTCTTGTCCTGGCTCACAAAGGAAATAGTCCAACATAATTCAGGTATTTCAGATGATCTGTCATTTGAAGAACGACGTAACCCTTTGTAATATAGGTGTAAAGGCTTTAAATTCCCAGCTCATGTGTCAGTCACAGTGGAAGGGCTGCAGAGGGTGAGCCCACAGGCAGGGGGATGTGCCCCTGGCCCCTGTGGCTTCCCTGCAATGGAGAGCCTGTCTGGAGAGTGAGCTCAGAGCTGGCTTGGGCAGCTCCTGCAAGCAAGACTCAAGCCTTTGCCAGTGAGATTCACTGCTTGGAAGATGTGACTCCTTGTTGAAGGGAGCAGGGTCCCCTGACACATACTTAATGCACACAGGTTGCTGGGAAATTTATAACACCAGAGTTTTCAGTCCTGGCAGAGCGACTTAATATATATTTAAACCTACAATAGCCAGGACATATTTCATATCCTGGTTTTCTTTTCCTCTAGATATTGCCACTGTTTCAGTGAGCCCGCAGGGCACATTTTCTTGAAAGACAGATACGCTTTTTCATGTAACACCCCATTAAGTAAAGTCCTTTAGCAAGGACAAAGAGTCTCTGAAGATCCTCTTCTGGCATAGGATGTTTACAGACTGAAGCACAGAGCCGGCTGTTTCACTGAAAAAGAAAAAAATTCCAAAGTTCCTGATTAATCTGCTGACTGTCCTGAAACATTCTGTTTGTTTTGGTTTGATATTTCCCAAGAAAGCTTCTGATGCTTTTTCTTTAACCGCTTTCTAATGGCTTTGTCAATATCTTGCAAGCATTTGTTTTTGTGTCAAGTTTTCATACTTCAGATATATGTAAATGAGAAAGGTCTTGGAAGAGAAAAGGGCGGGCTGCTATACATGTGCAAGGCTCTGAGAGCTTCAAAATTAGTGAGCTGCAGGTGTAGAATAGTTATACTGTGGTGGATTTCTCCTCCAGCTGTAGAAATAGGGGGAAATACGCACACAGTGGAGTGTGCACATGATAGTGTGGCTTGTCAGGTAACTCTTCTCTAGAGAATGGCAATTTGGGGTCAAAAGTGGAGTGATTTCATGAGCCTTGTCTCTCCTCAGCTTGCATATGTGGATTAGTAAAGAGCACCAGAAGCAGTGAAGAAAATGTGACTGACAGTTTCAATGTATTGCTTGGCTGCAGAGCTATTCGAAACAAATTGTATGATATGGAGCTGGTGTCCATGGGATTGGTGTCTTCCTAATGGACATGTTCCATGTTCTTAGCTTCACATCAGCCTTGAACAGCTTTTTTTCAAATTTTTCTCTGCCTGCCAAAGTGTTCCTATCAGCCGTTCGCAACTTCAGTAGAATTTATTTCTTTCCACCTACCATGCGCAGGAAATTTGCCTCAGAAAGATGAGATGCAAATATTATGCAGGGTTGACCTTTTCATTTACAGGGTAACTAATTAGCTTGACAAGTAACACATTTAGTAAAATACGTATATGTCATTAGATAATCCTGCCTACCTCTTTATGGTGGCTCCCTAAAATACATCTTACTTTTGTTGCAATTAACTGCAGGCTTGCTGTTGACTTCAGTAAGAGCAGGACTACAGACTTAGACCAAATGCAAAGTAACTTAATGTGCAGTCTCTGATCTGGCAACCTCATAGTTACTTCTTTAGTCATGCTTTGGCACCACAATGTAGTGCTGACTGAGTACCTTTTCCAGTTCTGCTTATTTTTACTATAGGACAGGACACAATGTGTGGCATTTAATATAAAAGACATTAAAATATAAGTATTTTTGAAGTAAATTTCAGGGAAAGGTAGAAATTTCTGAGGCAGACTAAACTCAGGTGTCAGTCTGGACATGACTTTAGGGTGAACCTGTGCAACTGGCTGGACGGATTCCTTTAGCTAAACTGTGTGATGGCATTTATGTATAGACTGCTATGCTGAGGTATGTGCAGGAGTTGTAATTTATATCATTACTTCTCTGCAACTAAGCAAAGAAGGACATGATTGTGTTCATTTTTTACTGTGGGTGACAACCTCATGGCCTTCAAAGGGTCTGAGGAGAGGTGGCTGTGCCCTCCACTGAAGGAAGGGGACAGAAGTGGTTACATAGACACAAGGCATTGAAACAAACGGCCAAGAATTTGACCCAGGACTTCCAGACCAACAGAAAGAAGCTGGTCATGTCAAAAATATAAAGCCCACTCCCTATTGCCTTTGAGAGTCATTTATTGCCTTGAACAGATGTTCTCAACCACAGTTAACCTTGAATCCCGCATGGTTTGGGTCTGATGTGGGATGATTAGCATTCCCTAGCTCGGGACTGCAGCGTCTGGTTTTTGGTGCCACCTCACAGTATGGTGTGGCAACAGAGATAAATGGTGCCCTGCTGCAAATGGTATGCAGTGATACTTTGCAATTCTAATGAACCCATCCTGTGCTCTTCAGTGTCCTTTAAACCTTGACAATTAGGAAGAGTAAAGAAGGGGAAAAAGTCTTACTAGATGGGAGGCAACAGGGGAAGCAGAGCCTGTGAATGCCTACAACAAAGAGAGGAATTTAATTTCATACTGATACTTTGAATTGTCCTGTTCTCTTTTCAGATATATTTTGGAAGATGCTTATGTTTTTATTATAAAATACATCAGTTAACTGCTTCACTGTTTTATATGCTTTTTTATTTCAACCTGGACCTGAGCCTGATGTTGCCATTAAATCATCTGCTTTGTCCTTCTTTATTTATATTCTTCCATGTCAACTTATTGCCTCTTTGCCTTTAATGAAGCAGAGGTGGCAGCTTTACAGATGGGGAACTAAATCACAGAGAAACTATGTGACTTTTTACATGACCTATGCACAGAAAATTAATAATCACTCTTATTGACAGGTGTAGGCACTACATGTAAGTATTGCAAGTAGTTTAGCTATTTTGGCTGTGCTGATTTGGGGTAAGTTCAGATTTTATGAGAGAGTGTATGAGACATTAGTGCAAATTTTCTTATTTTCCTTATATTTTTGCTCATGGTGCATCCATTCAGTGAAGACTTTATGTACCTCCGGGTCCTCTCCTGGCTACCACTGGGTAGGATTTCTCTCCTCTACTAAAAGTGCCATTGCTAATGCTGTGCTGGTTTTGGCTTTTGACATGGTCCCCTGGCAGAGCTGCTTCATGGAGCTCTCTTTATCCGCCCTGCTTGCTCTCCTTTTCCTTCATGTTGGCTTTCTTTCATCCCTCATAGGCTTTTTTCATGCTCTTCCTTTCTCCTTTCCTTTTAGCAATGTCTCCTGTTTGAAGTTTAGAGCAAGTCTTCCCTCTCTGTTGAAACACTTCACTCCTGTCTGCCATTCACCTTTTTTTCCCCCTCCTAGGAGCAGGTGCCAGCCTGTGCTGATATCATCCCCCAAAAGATTGCTTTGCTAATTGCTATGACAGAGAGCTTGTTTGTTTGTTTGTTTGTTTGTTTGTTTGTTTTTCATTCTGCTTTTGCTTTCTATTTTGTCCTTTCTGCACGGGGCTGATCATTCTCTGGTGAGCTCAGCAAGGTCACTGAAGTCATTGGCAGGCTTGTACAGAAGGAAGGGTGTCCTATATGATCCATTTGAGGCATACAACAGAATCTGTGGTGTCTATTAACAACTCCCAATATTTTGTAAATACCAGCACTTTCGCCGAAGCCTTACAATTGTTAATTATCAGAACTAGAAGACTGCTTACCATATTTTACTTATGTAACTGCACCAGGCCATACATGCATACAGAAGTAGTCTGTGGGTGAATTGTAACCTTACTTGGCAGCATAAGTGGTCAGGAACTGGCTAAGTAAAACAATTTTAAATCAGGTTGTATGTATGGATGTCATTGCTGGATTTTTAACAGTGAGGTGATAATGTCTGAAAGCCTTGTTAGCAAATATCTCCCAGAGGTGAGGAGGATGTTGAGGTGCCTTGAGGTGAAAGAAAGGCAAGTACCTTTCAAGATCCATGGAAAAGGAGAGCAAGGACAATACAGACCTGTCAGCTTCTTCAATAGCCAGATGAATGATAATTGATGCTGGAGGCAAAATCTTATTTTGTGGGGATGTAAAAGGTTTTTGTACCAAGTGTGAGTTAAAAGTTAACAGATAAAGTCTGACTGAGATGTACTTCTCACCAGAACTATCATGTGGCTCTAAAGGATAGAAATATCTTGGAACAGCTAGGGGGGATACAAATGATACAGAACAGACCAGAACTTTCAGCTACAACCTTTTTTTTTTCCCAGAGAAAAAACCTTCCTTTATTCATATGTTCATTGCAATACCTGGTATTTAGGTGTGCAATGGCAACATCTTTTCCATGTACCAAAGTGGTTAAACTAAAATTTAGCCCAGGTTCTTGGAGGTGAGACTTTAACAATCAGCAAATGTACCGCTTTGCAGATGTGGCTAATTGTGTGACCTGTGACTAAAGCACCATTTTGAGAGTGTGAATTGATTTCATAGACCTTCTCTCATTTTTCCTCATAAAAGGCAGAAATGGAAGAAGCATCTTAGGGCCTATGACAGTCAGGGAACAGTCTATGATATATCACCACCATGGACAAGTTTGCTCTCAGCCCAGCCTACAAACCTTAGTGTCTGATAGGTATCCGAATACTGGCATCTTTCTTTTGTGCCTATCCATAGGCAGTAGCCTCCATCAATGAACTGCTCCTACCAGAGGAAACACACCTGTTAGAATGGAGAAGAGCTAAAGTCTTAGTCTTACACCTCTTTTACAGGTCAAATAAACCACCCTGAATTTTTGGTACAATGACAGTGACAGCTGGGAAAAGCAATTTGTTAAAGACAATTGCATTTTACCGAAGAACTGTTGTCCAAAATAAAACAAAAGGTTCACTGCAGAAAGAAAGGAATCTAAAATAGTGTTGAAATAGATTGTCCTTTCCAGATCAAATGTTGGTATTATTTGCAGCTCTGCTTTTTGGAAGTCTGCAGTGCTCTGGCTAAGCACCACCACTGGCCGGTTACCCATCTCATTCTCTGCAGCACCGAGGGGCAAGACAGTTCAGCAAGAGCCACCTTTACCTCCACCTCTTACCCATGGGGCAGATGGAGTGCCTGAGGCCTTGATACTGCTTTTGCAGAGAGAGGGGGAGCTGGAGAAGTATCCAGCCCTACTGGCTTTAAATGTTCACATTTTGCATCATTTGCAAAACAGGAGAAAAGGCAAATTAAGAATCCTTCACTTCCAATCCTTGATTAGTAATCCCACGGTCATTCCAACAGTATACTCTTCATTAACCTGTTCAGGTGATAATGATACAGACTGATTCTTCTGACATAATTATTATGTTTGATGATTTTTTTAGAAGAGTGAGAGACAGTAGATTTAGTGATCTAGGCTAAATGTATGGGAGCATATACAATGCGTTATGCATTTAGTTGTTTCTATATCAAGAATTTCATAAAGTGATGGCAGTTGAAAATCTCTGCTGGATTGCAAAATACTTACATGCAGAATTTGGGTACTGGAGAAAATTACACCATGCTTAAGTTCCAGAGTTCCTTTACATATTCAAATAACAGCCTGACAAACTGTGTGTAAAACACAGCAAATTGTGTACCAATCTCTTCCAAGCAGACTCTGCTCCACAAAATATGCACAATGCCAACACCGGAAAAGGAAGGGTGGCCATTGCATTGTAAGTATCACCTTCTCTTCCTCACTCCTATATGGATCAGAGATTGTGGTATATTTAACTCGCTTTTTCTTGCTTCTTGGCTGAAATGTCTGGATTCCTTTGGATAGTAATTTGATAAATCTATTAATAACTTTTCCACTGCCTTTCTGAAGTAATTTGGCTAATGTGCAGAGCTGAACTTCCAGCCAAGTCTGAAAGGCTTTTTTCCCCATTTAGAAATTGCAACTGTTCCTTATGTGCAGCAATAGTTTTCCCTTAGAAGAGGGTAAGATGGCTCTATTAGAAGAGCTTATGGTTTTTGGATATGTCTCTTGAGTACTTTTATGTACAGAAAATGATCACATTGAAGTACTTGTGAAAGGGAAATCCTTTTACCTATTTTGAGGCTGGCACAATGCATATCAGGTAGGTCTGGATGCCTGTGCTTTGTGTGCCTTTGCAAGGACAGGAAAGCTTTGAGCACCATTAGAGACATCCCTGCCTCGTTGTTATGGCTGTACCAGCTTTGATCCTCAGCCTGGGACGATGAAAAACCAGTTGGTGTCAACAATTGCAGTGGCTTTTTGTTAATTGCCAGTCTGGATCAAAGAGTGGAGCATTTTTGTTGGGATTGCATCAGGACATTGCCTCATGCAAATGGGGTGGAGGCAGGCTGGGCACGTGAGGGACAGCTTTGCCCCAGGCTGCTGTGGCTTTCTGTGGCAACATGGTGGCAGAATCAGGTTGTTAGGTAGGTGTTGGGGATGAGCCAGTGGCATTCAGGCAGCAGGCAAGAGGCTGCATGCAGCATCCAGTTCAACTGGCATTTCTGTCTGGTCTGCAAGACAGCCAGCCTTGGTACTGTCAGGCACAGTGCATGTGCAGCTGCCTGCCGGGGAAGGGTTGTCTGAAAAACAGCAAGGCTGGTGCAGGGATGATTGGAATATTTTCCCATAAATATTCTTTAAGCATAAATGATTGTGATGAAATCATAAAGGTAATTGGCTCTTGTAACTCCTTTTTTGAAAACAAATTAAGCCTAAAAACATGTAGAGACCTCCTTCCTTTCCAGAATATTATTGAAAATTAATAGACCATCTGAGCCTGCAGTACCATAAAGTCTGTATCTTTTTTTTTTTTTTTTCCACATACCTTCAGATTCATCTCCAGCAGCTCTCCATCTGTTTGCAGGCTGTTTTCTAAACCAGTGTGATGCCTCAGGTGCAGAAGAGAGAGACAATAATTAACAATGTGGCCTACAGCATCTTGGGGAACAATTAATTTTAGTGAATGGACAGGGGGAGGAAAAAGGAAGGTAAGCTTTGCTCATTTGTCTGCTCATGCAGTCACAGCTGGGCATATTGGATAGATGCACATACAGATATGTATGTATCTCCCAAAACGACTATTTTCAGCATTCCAACTTCCACTCTTTCGCAGTGGCTGTTGTGCACAGAAGCTACTTGAAAACGACGGTGCCATCTGCTCTGAGGAGATTAGGGGGTGTGAAGGAATACTCTTTTTCACTTCCCTCATTCCTGCTTCTCTCCATCCTGTCCCTGGAAAAATCCCAGCTTTTAACCTGTCAAAATAGTTTTAAAGCTGGTCTCTGATGTATAGAAACCTGTGAGACAGAACCATGACAGCTATGTACTGTCAAAGGAGTATGACTGCTAAAAAAAAAGAAAATCCAATACCGCTGAATAAAAGAACAGGGAAATGTAGGAGGCTGCAGTAGCATGTGGGGTAGTTCTTTCATGCATATGAAAGATACATTGATCAGGGAATACTAAATTTATATACAGGAAGACCATTTGACTGATTTATACTTAGAGACATTATAATGCCTATCCACGGAACTGAAAATTAAATATCTGCACATCTAAAGAGAGGTTAAAAATGAAATCCAGATGATGAATTAGGACTTTTCCCCCCTCAAATGTAGGTCCTGAAATTAGAAAACCAAATCCATTTATAAGCTCTTAAATGCAAGTGGCCTCGTTTCCAATGTGCCGAGCAACTGCTGCATCTGCCTGTTTCTGTTATTAATACTGGCTCTATTTCTGAAAAACAGCTGTCAGGAAGGAGATCCTATAGGATCTCCTCTGACGTATCTAGCTGGCAAATGGCCACATACAACTGCAGGACCTATGTGCCATGTGAGTACAGCTGGAGATATGGGGAAGTGCTGCTGAGCTTTCTGACTGTCTGCATAATCTCCAGGTAGGAATCCAGCGGAGATGCTGAGGGAGGAACCCCACCACACTGACTTCTTAACTCCTTTTTCACATCCCTCTGTTCCTTCCTCTTCACACACTGGTGCCCATACTGGATGCAGAGACTATTTGAAGCAGCAGAAGAAACTTGCTGTGTTGGTTTTGAGAGCGAGATATCACAGATATGACTGCTTGGTTCTGTGTGGAGCATGGGCAAATGAGGTATTTCAAAACTGGTTCATCTCACAAGTGCGTGGTCAGATTTCGAAAATAGCTGTGTTAATAAACAGCATCTGAAAGCTTAATCGTGAGCCCAAATAAGGTGGTATCTAAACCTTTGCCTTTATTCTGGAATTCTGTAATTTCACAAGTGTGCCTGCAGTAGAGAGGAAACAATGTGCCCCACTGGAAAACTGGCAGTGCATGCATCCCTTCAGAGAACAGACTGATTTGCCCTTTCCCTTTAATGTCTGCTTATTCAAACAATTAAGTAAACGAAAAAAAAAAAAAAAAGGCATCTCCTCTGAGCCACTCAGATATGTTTTCAGGCAGTAACATAAATGAGAATCAGTAGTCTAATGCAGAACTGATTTGAGCATGTTTACATGTTTTTAGGAAGCTAAAAGGTTTATTCATGCTTTTGGCTCTGTATGTATGTAGAAACAGCTGCATGAGAAGGCTGCTGTTGGCTGACTGCTCTCTGTGAGAAAAAGCCCTCCCAAACTTGGGCATTTTTCTCTTCCAAATGTCCAGGCTATGTCAGCAGGGAAGACTACAGAGTGTCTTTCAGGATGTTAAAGCTGTCATTTGTGCATCCAAGAAAGGACTGTGCTGTGAAGATGGAAGTATTTTTCTATAAGGAAATTACATGCTGGGAAAGAGTGTGAACTTCTCTGGAATGTGAGGAGCAGATTATGTTAATATCTGCATATCAACGTTGCCTTCTTGATTCACGTCATGCTGCATCAATTATACTGCAACTTTTCAAACTGCTGTCTCTAAGCAGCATTGTTCACTATAGCCAAAGGTTGGGAAAAGATTATCCTTTTAAAATTTGATTGCTTGCTCACCAGGAAAGCAACAAGAAGGGGAAAAAAAAGGTATTACCAGATCCTATAAAAAAGTAGAATTCCATCTATTTTCACTTCTAAATAAAATAAGATCCCCAGAAATTCTCATTTCTGACAATATAAAATATTGCAGTATGAAATATAATTTTGGTTGTAATGTATGCATGATATTGCACAGAAGTATAAATACATATCATACAGAGGTTCTTTGCCAAAATGCACCATTCCACTCCCATAAAGAGCTTACTCAAAACCAATTTGATATGGGGAAATTCATCAAAATCCATAGATTCACATGAATTTTCTCATACCACTCAGGCTGCTAACTCCAGTGAACACTGTTCAGTTTAAACATTTTCAACTTGTCATGAGTTTCACAGGCTTATTTTGGTTTAAAATGTAGTTTTCCACGCCCTGGTTTGTGTTACTCCTTTTTTGCATTATGAATGGAAATGAGTTTATGACCTGAAAAAGAAAGTAAATGGTAGTGTAGGGAGCTCTTCCATAATGTAAAGAGTAGAGCAGAGAGCAGACAAAGCAAGTCCCAGTGTGCGAGCTTTGCATAGCTGTAACTTCTGTGATTCAGTGATTTTCTTTCAGTTCTTTCAGTTCGTGGTCAAATGGCTGCTAAACATAAAGGATGAGATGCTCTTAACTCATACTTTTAAAAGACTTGTTAGCAAAGCAAGTGTCTTTCTCTTTCCTGTCACTGGGGGCAATGTTACTGCCCGGAAGAAACTCAAGTCTTCCATGATCCAAGAAAACCTTCCTCACTGTTAAACATTCACTTGTGTGATTATAGTCAGCTGAGGTACCGACCTCCTGATAAGAGATAGTTAAAGATAACACAAAAGGACCTGTATAAGTTACACCAGTGAGTAAAGGGTGAGAAGATAGAAAAGGTATAGTGGGAGTGACACCCTCAAAAGGTTTACTAGGGAAATAAATCCTTACTGATAAAAGCTTACCATCATTAGTAATCAAAGAAGAAACTAATGTAAGGAAAACAGTACAAAGGTGGCTGCTGAAAAATCAGCATTTGGGCACAGGGGAGAATAACATGGAAAGAATTGTCCTAGGCACAAATTCCATAGATAGAAAGCACAGTTGGAGTCTTTGCCCTCCTTGATTAGCTACAAACTACCTAAACCAGGGAGCTGATGCCAGGACAACGATTCTCCTGAGAGGAGAGACTTGGGTGAATCTGTTTTCAGATGTCTCTGCCTGTGCCCCAAAGACAGAACAGAATAAAACCAAACAAACAAATTCAAAAACAATGACAACAAAAAACAGATGGGAGGAGGAATTCTCATGAAAAATCATTATATCATTTATTATTTCATTGAAATGATATGAACCCAAGGAATTCCCAGACTGGCCCTGCAATAACAAGGCATAGAAGAAGGAGCAATCTTGTAGCAGTACTGGAAATGGTCATAAATTATTTTGAACATGCCCTGTTGAAATATTCTTGGTTTCAGAGAGAACTGGTTCTTTAGTCCTGTGTAATGATGAGCCTGGCCTAGAGCAGTAAGAAAGGAGAGGAGGCAATGAAATGAATTATAAAACAGAATTCAAAGTGCACTAGTAAGAAAGACGAGTGTTTTTTCAGTGCTTGTGTCTTTCCTGCTGCTGGCATTCCATGATGATATGGTAAAGCTACCATGTACCAAGCAAAAATTGAAGGAGAAGAATATTAATAAGATGACAAATTCTTCCTCTTGCCTATTTACTGTCAATGATAGACCTCTTCATTTACACCTCTGCCTAAGAATGGCTCATAGTTAATGTATTCCCTGTCTCCTGACCTACAGTGGTTCCTTAGCCATGCTATGCATATTTTAGCTCATTTAATCTTTCCTTTGAAGTCATTCCCTCCAGCTCTTTGTCATTTGTCTTGCTTTTGTCTGGATTCCTTCCAATTCATCCTGACATGAAGGTAGCCAGATGGCTGTGTTTGGGGTGGGCTTTCAAGAATATGCCATCAGGAAGGGCCACCCAACCCCTGCCATCTCCCAGGTGGACTTGGTAAACCCATAGGATCCCCAGGGGGGCCCTGGTGCCTTCCTGCTTCTAAGCTCTGTATTACAGACTGCACACAGTGGAGCACTAATAAAAGAGCTGCAAATTACACTGGCTGGTCGTTTCGGCTTATTTTTTTGTTGTTACTGAATACTACAATCCCAGTTCTTACCCTTCTTCCTGTGTATACTGCTCAGATCTTTTTCAGCCTTGCTACCTTTCTGTTCCCTTTCTCCCACAGAGTATCTGTCCTGCAGTGTATGATTCATCAGATTCACTTCTCTGCATTTCTCCAGGTTGCATCTCCTTCAGTGTTTCTAGACAATACCATGAGGCTCCTTAATGCTTTGCCTTAGGTATTTGTGTTTCTCCTCTGTGGGCTCCTCCCATGAACTGAGAAATTGATTATTGTCTGGATTTTATGATATCAAGTCACATAAGGATGCTCACATTACTAACAGCAGATTTTGGCCTGGTTTGCTGCTCTTTTTGAATTTCCCAAGTCTCTCTCCAGAGTCTTAGTCAAGAAGACAGGCTACGTGGTTTCTCAACATGTTTCCCTGCTATGCTCCTCATTTGGAACTCTAATTAACAATTCTTTCCAGCACTTGTTGACCTTCAGTGATGCTTGAAAAGTGGGTTCTGCAGCCTTGAACGTGAGACTATAAATAATGGTGATCTCTTAGGTCAGTTTTTAAAAGAAGAGATTGCTGTCCCATCCCCAAGGAAAAATCTTGTTATTCTTTGTAAAACTAATACATGCTCCCCTCCTTTTCCCAAATATGAAGATAGTGGAAATACTGTGTCAGGTGTCTCAGTGTGATATTACAGGTAGATAAAGCATGGTACCCTGAGTATGTCCAAACCAGTGAATGTAAGAATATTTCAAAATGTTTCAAATGCCTTATTAAAATCAGTGTTTTGTGTTTATATCCTGTTCCATTGACCATGTAATTCACAGTTCTGCCAAAAATAGCTACTAAGATGCTATGCATTGTTTATTCAGTAATATTTCACGACTCATACAATATATTGATCTGGATGTTTTCTTGCTTGATTCCCTACCGTGTTTGCTACTGATTCCCTTTACAGTAACCCTCAGATAAATTTGTATTTTGTTCTGAAGATTCTTTCTATTTTGGAAGGTCTCTCAACTTACTACTTTCTTAGTTCCTGTTTTCACCACAGCTTTTGAAAAACAGTAGTTAAATGTTTCTCCAGATACTGAATTTTTAATCCCCCATCATGTCTACAATCTCAGTCTAGTAATTCTGAAACGTACAGTGAGAGTGTAGATCAAGAGGAAAAGCAAGGCATGGTAATTGGGAAAAACTGGGAGATTTGGCTTTGGAAATGCGTGCGTGATCTGAACTAAATACTTACTGGATACACATGTGGAGAGCTCCTTTATAAAACTCAGAAATACAAATAAATTGTAGCAAAGACAGATTTCGTTGGGGTTTTGCTTGGTTTTGTTTGTCCCTCTTTTTGTTTTTTTGAACAAAGGAAAAGTTCATGGATTTAATAAAAATACAGTAAATTACTTTATTTACATAACTGAAACTTCAGCTGACAGAGACCATCTACTTTCAAGAGCATTATTTGTATGCACATTTAAGCATAAAACCTTGCTATGTATTCATGGAAACAGATACAGAAAATTATTTTAGTCCACAGAATCACAGAATCACAGAATCAATTCATTAGGTAAAAATGCCTCTGATATCATCGAGTTCAACCCTTGACCCAAGCTCACCATGCCAAGTAGACCATGGCACTGAGTGCCACGTCCAGTCATTTCTCGAACACAAGACAGTCAAAAAAATTTCAGCAAGGCCATTATGGACAGTTCTCAGTTGCCCACAGTTCTGAGGGCCCTCTGAGGTGCCCCTTGGTCCCCCAGATGTCTGCCCAAGACTGGCCCATATCAGAGGGGTCCAGGAGCACTCCCTGGAGCACGAGCTAGGGACTGGTCCAGGGATCTCTACAGCACCCAAACAGCATGGGTTGTCTATGTTTAGGCATCTGAATCCCAGGCAGGTGTCCAAATGAGCTCTTCCTAAGGAGCTCCTTAGCATTTGCTAACTAAAAATAGAGTTTAGGCATTTGTCTGTGAATGCCTACATGTAAATGTCTTCACACCAAACTGAATTCTTCCATGATGTCAAATGTGTAACTCAATACAAATTATCATGACAAGGTAGAAGAAGATACAACCACATCCAAAGTCAATCTGTTTCATTTTGTACAATTTTCTTCCTTGTTCAGATACCTGCACCAATTGCCTCCAGCTAATTAGCTTCATCATTGTTACTTTACAGACTTTGAGCAAGCAAGGATAGCTAAGCAACTCCTTGATATCATCTCTTGTTCTGTGGTGCTCTGGGTGGGGTGCTGTGACTCCGAAACCGACTTTTGGTTGAAAGACGTTCGGCAGCTACTGCACACACACACACACACAGACACACACACACAAACACACAAGCACATACACACCAGATAGCTTCCTCGACAGGTCGATAGCAAAGAGGCAGGAAGGGTCCTTGTGTGCAGATCCACTGCAGCCTTTATTCCAGCCCTGCTGCCCGTGACAAAGACGCAGTGAACGGGGGCAGTGACAAAGACCCAGTCCCCTGCAGAGTTCCAGCGTAAGTACGGGGGTCGGGAGAGCTGAGGGTATGGGCAGTACATAGGTGGGGCTAAGGTATGGGGACTAATAGGAAACAGTGAGGGAGGGACTAAGGGACAAGGGTGAATGGGGAGACAGGGAAGGGAGAACATTCCTTATTAAGGCCATATAGGGTAGAAAGGGGCAGGGGAAGCCAATGGGCCAATAGGAGAGACAGAGCCAGGGTACATTTCTGTAACAGAACAGGGCATTGTGAGAGAGACCTTTTTAGTTACTTAACCTGGGGAGAATTTCTCCACTTAGCTCCAGGGGGTTCTCATAATCCCTGGTGCCATGGGCTCACTGTCTGCAACAGCTACAGAGAGGAATTTTGTAGCAGTGATAGTGAGGCTGATTAATGTAATGCCAGTCAGAGACCAGTCTATTTCTGTAATGCCAAGATAGCACCTTTTAAAATAAAATGAGCTCCTGCTTCTGGGTGAATGCTGCTAAACCTTGAGAAATACATAAGGGTTTGTGAACCTCAAAATCATCTGTTCTCTCTCCACATGTTCCTATCAGTTATTCCCCATCTGCCCCTCAATTGCACTGCGCCTGTGTTCCCTGTCCTTCCCTTCCCTACCTAGCTTGGAGGAGGCTGTTGTCATTCACTCTGGACCTGACCTGCCACCTATATTTGTGCTGCAATGCTAGTATCTTTGTCCTCTTTGGCCAGTCAACTCTTGCATGCAGAAACAGATTTTAAAACAACTGTCACCAGGTGTTAATTTGAGATATACTGGGGCCTGTGATTTTGAAAGGACACTGGTAAAAATGATTAATGAAAACCTGTTACATATGGAAAAGACTGTTCCTGTCTAGCAACAGAGGCAAAATTTGCTCAAAAGCAGGAGGTCGGTGCAAGGGGAATGAAACATCTAATTATAGCTTAAGAAACTAAGATAATCATTTGTGGTGGTTTGTTGGGATAGATTTCAGGAATAAATTTCATCTGGGAACAGCAAGACTGGGCAAGTCTCCTATGGCCAGGGCTACTGGGACATGAGGCAGGGCTGGCCAAAATGCTGGATCAGCATATTTTCTTGGTGGCAAGATAATGTGCTGAGCTCTGATGTGCAAACTGACATGCAGCTCTACCTACCCTGCAAGTGTGTGGCTTTCGGACAATCTACATCTAATGTCCAGGCAGATGAATGCAGACAGATGGAGTTTGGCTTTCTCTGCATTTCCTCAGATAGATGTACCACTTTCTTATTCATTTTTTCTATTTCCTGTCATATTTCCTGGAGTTTTTTGAGCAGTTAACTGAATATCTAATTATTAGGCAACTGTAAAGCCACTGAAAAGGAAACAGTGAAGGATCTAGTAATAATGTGAATGCAGGCATAGATGTCCCTGTTGGAAAGATGTGCTTCAATTCCAGCCTTTGTGAATGATAATTTAATTGCTGTATCTCCGTGTTTGTGCTCCATTCACTACAAAGGAAATAAGTGGGAATTGAAACATGGGAATAGATGCACTGGTCATAACTGAGCTGTACTGAAATGCTGTGTACAAGCTGATGATTTTATAATAGGCCTATCTGCCCACCTCACAAAACCACTACAAAGATTGACAGGATTTGCAGCACCTGTTGTTCTAGTTTCAGCTTCAGAATAGCAAAAGGTGTTGAGTTTTGGAGTTTAGCTGCACAAGTCTTCATAGCTTAGTTTCTTCTTATGCTCTGTGGATGAGTCCTAAATAATTTTCTCTTGGCTTTTTTCTCTTGCCTTTTTTCTGGTCCCCCACTGAGATGTTCTTTTTTTTTTTCCCCTACTACTGAAAGCTGGCTTTGCACCTGTTATGGTTTCTCTGTGTAAATAAGGCTCTCCTTACACTTTATCCACTTAGCAGAACTAGCAAGTTCAACAGACATTTCCATGAACCTCTCTCTCTTTTTTTTTTTCCTAGAAGTTCTAGTGGTTTTGACACTGCATCTTTCAACAGACATTGTGTTCATCATAAAGTCTCTTTACACAGAATATATGAAGTTGTCTTGTAGTATAGTGATAAAGTGGTCTAAGCTTTCTGCTCTTTCTATGGATAATGTGCATCTTGGGATCTTCTGTTACTGTGTGAACATTTTGCACTTTCAAAAAAAGGTAAGTCATTCCTCAGTATATGAGTCTTCTCTGTAAGATGAGCATAAACAATTCTCCTCGTGGGATATGATTGTTCAGCTGTCCCACAGCTGCTTATTTCAGCCTTAACTCTCAACCAGTCCTAATGTTCTCTGGCAATTTCACCTACCTCTCATAAGCAACTTCTTCTGCTCCCTGCATCTACATGTCTAGGCTTGAAATAACTCCTGCTTTACCACCAGCAGGTTCCTTCATTGGAAAACCAAAAGTGCAGGCAGTTTTTGCAGTCTGGATTAAACTCTGTACGTACCTTTCAGCAATAAGGCATTCTCTGAAAAGGTTTTCAATGCCATCACTTCTGTTTCTGTGTAAGCAGATTTCTGATGTCTACATGTTTATACACCTGACTGGCCCATCAGGCCCTGTTAAGTTCAGTTTACATAGTGCTGCTTTGTTCAGGGCTCTGTAACACCATCCTACCCCTTATCAAGAAAAGGCTTTTTTATTCCAGTTGCTTGCTCTCTGCCTTGGGAACAAGATTTCCTCTGAAAAGTTTGTCTTTTTTCCTATCCTCATTTATATTCTCCAAATAAAGAGAAAGCAAGCAAAGCAAACACACACTGAATCTCCAAAGCATTGCAAATTGATCTTGCGTTGTCAGGGAATAGCTATGATTTAAGTTAAATGACAGGCAGGCAGAAGTCCTGCCTCAGCTTTGCTATTCTTAAGAACTCCTGGGAGGACCTTCCGTGTTCAGACATTCCATTTTACCATTTGCTTCTCACTTTCCTACAACTTCCCAGGGTCAGTCCTGTGCTGCTGGCCAGTGAAAGATGTCTCTTACACAGAGGTTCTTGCATTACCAGCTCCCAGGCTGGCCCTAGCATTAAAGTGGAATGCATCCCGCTGCTTTACAGATACCCTGGACAATTGTATTGGTATGGTGGGCTTTGCTAGAGCACTTCAGTGTCGTCATCTTAAAGCTTGCTATGCCACACACAGAAAAAAGCAAAGTGAACTGTACATTTGCAATGTCAAAATTGAGTAACACAGTCACAGCCTTATAAAAATATAGGCAATGGGAACTCAGGAAACTCTAGATTGGTTCTGTCCTTGTATCAAATCCAGAAATGCTTGTGAAATATATTTGTTGGCAAGCTATAAAAGTGGATCTACTATGTGTGGGCAAGGACTCGAGTATAGTCTACACAGCATGTCCTCAAAGTCCTGACTGGTAGAAAACTGCTGACCCTGATGTGCCAGGGTCTCCTTCTGTTTCCATTCAGAATCAAAGACTTTTCCATCCAGCTCATGTATTTCCTAATCCCTCCATGTGCATCACTGGCTTCCACCCACTACTTTGAAAATTATGTTGTTCCTTGGCAGAGACAGGTGCAATTATTCCCTGCTTAGATTATAAACAGAAACGGAAAATGGCTGCCTTGGTGTTTAGATTAGGCATCTAAATTTAGTTCCTCTAAAGACAGGAAACTCTTTTCCACAAGGCTTAGTGGTATTTTTTCTCTTATGGATGACATATTTCATTCAAGTGTCATTTGCGTGATTACATAACTATGCAATTTGTATGTGCTACATACTACTTTGCACTTGTTTGAGACTATGTTAACAGCTAAACTTCCCTGAGGGGATACAGGATTAAGGGGTGACATTCACCTGAACTCTGTCCTTGGGAGCACCAGTCATTATCTGGCTGCATGGAAACTAGCTGTGTCTCCTGTTATTTGTTGTCCTCAAGCAAATAAATAAAATCACCAAATGATATAGATAAGTCTAAGGTCATAGAAGCAGAGCTTATACTTGACTTAAAATACCCTGTACAACGTTTATGGTTTGATTTAGATTTAAAATTTAAAATATTTTAACAAGTCTAGGTACTTGACATTGAAGTAACGCCATTATCTGTTGTAGGAGGTTTTGTATTACTGAGACTGACTGTCCTTGTGAGGCACTTCAGTAACAGTGCATAACTTAACTAAAGATGGAAATCCCTAATTGCAAAATGTGTGGACCAGCATGTTTAGCTTTCATGAAGTACGTACACAGGGAGGTGATGTTGCTGAATTGATAAGCAGCAGCAAGTACAAGTCATGAACAGAACGGGGATTTCCACTCTCGTATCACAACATTGTGGTGCCTAAGCCAGTGGCCTTACAGTCTAAAATAAAGACAAAAGGGAGGTATTTGTTTCTGGGGGTTTTCATGTAAGCCAGTGAATATGATGTGACATAAACAATGTTGTTCTAATGACATACACCAGCCTGATTTGAAATGTCATTGGTGTTTTTTGTAGGATAATATTAGGTTAATTGCTATTTGGGAAAGATCAGGTTAAACTTCTCTGTGGTTTAGTAGTTTGATAATTTATGATCTCACTTGTACATCAGAGGCTCAAAAGCACTTGCCTGGGAAACCCACGGTACACTGAGGCTGGGATTTTGTTTCCTTATGAAGAATGGAAAGGAATTTCTGGTACTTGCTGTAGGTCTCTGGAGGCTGTACCTGCATGTGCAAGAAGTTCAGTGCCATAGGAAGAGATCCAGCTGGTGCTGAGGACTCACTGAGGGCAATTTTTTTCCCATTTCAGGTGAGTTTTGCTTCAAACTAGCTCTGTTCTGGTGCAAAGGACAAAATGGTTATAGCAGCTGGAGGACAGTAAATGTGTTCCTCAATCCCATCCCCCAGTTTGATTTAATTTGTAAAGAATCTGGTTAATTGTAAAAGTATCCTCTGAGGCCTTTCCATCATTTGAGTCGAAGCATCCTAAATGGCAGCAACTGCACAATCTGCCTTCAAAAGCACGTTCATGGTCTGAACTAAAGCATGAACGTAGGCATACTCTGTACTAAAATAAACACAGCTGCACTAAAAGGATTCATTTTATGTCAGAGTCCCATAATTTGGGATTTGGCAATAAAGTCCTTAGTAAGCCTGAAATATGGCAACTTGCCCCATAGGCACTTCAGTACAAATGTCCGGATTTATTATTTTATTGCTTTTAATATTTTGCAGATTGCTGAAAAAAGAAACTTAGAACATCCTGATCTAATTTACTAATTGCGTGAAAGATCAGCTGTAATAAACTATGTAATTGTACAGGGAAATGGTGATTTCTGTCCAAGCATATTTTGCAGCCATATCTCCTTTTTCTGTGATATTCCCATTCAGATGCTGCTGAGGTTTTATAGCATGCTGTTGGTTTACTGAACTGCCTGCTCACTGAACATTAAGAATATTTGCATATATGCAATGTTTAAGGAAATATAAGTTCATTTCTGCTGATTTTTTTCAATAAGCAAATCTAATTCAGCTTGCTGTTCAGTGTCAGTGTGGCATTTTAATATCTTTTTTGCTTAATGTAACCAGCTTTCTATTAAAAAAAGAAGTAATTTAACACTAACAGATTTTTTTTTCCCCTAATCTTTCATCACAGTTTCTGTAAATCAATGTAAAAGTAGGAGGATAAAAATTATCACTAGCTGGAAATTACCTTGATTGAAATGTGAGGCATGTAGCTCACCTAGAGGTGCTGGAACTAGAGCAGTGAAATGTAGTTCCAGTGAAAAGTTATAGATTAGAGATGCAAGAGTGTGGGACCACCTGCCTGGTGAATGGTCTTACTTTCATATACATATATGAAAAGGTCATTGAGTTCCTGAACTTATAGAGACTAAAACAATTAGATTCTGTCTCATCAGGTCTCAAGAGAAAAACAAACACTTTGAAACTACTCTCCTTAAGATGTAACATTATAGCTGCATTTCCTATCACAGGAAAATTTACCCTCTCATTTGCAGATATAAGAAGGAAGGAATAGCTAACCAATTAGGAAACTAATGGTCTTGAGCTAATTACTTATGAAAGTTTGTTGGCATGTTCAGCCACAAGTTCAAGCTCCCCTTCTCATCATGCAGGCCAACTGTGTACATGGCAGTTTTCTTGGGGAATTACATTCTTCTGGCCTGGGTTGATCGGTCCATCTCAGTTCAGCAAATAATTTAAATTCTCATTTTCAAGAAGGGATTTTTGTCTCGTCCCCAGACTCCTCTGCATCTTAGAAACCATGCTTAAAACTGGTCTGTTTCTATGAATGGCAGTGTTGATGGAGCAATATGTTCCTGTGAGAACACTTTTTGCCAAGCCAACTGTAGTTGGGCTTTTATCTTTCACCTCTCAGATACGTTATTGCAATCTGTCTGATGACTTGCATGCTTTCCCACATAAGGTCAGATTGCTCAGTAGCAATGGTTTCAGGGTCACTTTTCACTTAAATGAACATTCAGTTTCTGAGATACAGCTAGAAACCAGCTTTAATGAAGAATTTACCACTGTGCAGTCAATAAGCAAGCTACCTGAGTACTTTACATTTGGAACATAGGGTTACCTGATGTTTTTATTAGAAAGGACATATGTGATGATGTGAGACTTTTTCAAAGCAGCTGATTCTCTCAGCTTGAAACTCTGTGTCAGAAACCAGTGAATAATCCCTCCCCGTGAAGTTTTTCCCTTTCTTCCTAGCACTTCACCATGACCCCAGGATTCCCAGACTTGTCTCAGTTTGCATATGGCTTGTCTGCAACATCACTTGAATGTATTACATCCCCAGTGCTGATGTACTCTAAATTTGTCAAAATACTGTGGCTAGACAAGCTTAAAATCAAAATAGGAAAGCAAAGAGAAAAGCTCTTGATTATGGAGATGGAGATGTTTCTATGAAAGCATCAAATTAAGCATGATAAACTTGTGTCAAAAACTAATCTGTTCCCCAAGCACTTCAGGAAAAACTGCCTTGGTAGCTCCAGCTGAGGATTAGCTCTGTGGGCTCTCCAGAGGCGGAGTCCTCTGGAGCCGAGCGGGTGCCCCTGCTCTGGATCGCCTCATGCGATCGCTCATTGCATCATGCCCCTGCATGCAAATGAATCTTCAAAGCAACTTGCTGGGAAGGTCTGCTTTCCCCTCCTCCAGCTAATCAACTTAGAGAAGCTTATTGTAGCACACTTTGGTGTTTGTGCAAATGCAAATGAAGCCTTGTTTGAGTTTGTCTGTGACTGAGATAAACAAAGACCTTCTGATGTGTTGATTTTCCATACCCTGCTCATCCTCCGGTGTCAGAAGTTGTTAGAATTGCAGTTTTCTGTCTCCTCCCTTCCTGGACACAGAACCTGTGAATCTTTTTGTGGTGTCACAGCAATCTCACAGAATCTCACAGAATGGGTAACACTGGAAGGTCATCTGATCCCACCTCCCTGCTCAAGCAGCCATCCCAGAGCACATGGCACAGGATTCTGTCCAGATGGTTCTTGAACATCTCCAGTGATGGAGACTCCACACCCTGGGCAATCTGTGCTAGTGCTTGGTCACTGCAAGGGGAAGTTCTTCCTCATGTTCAGGTGGAGCTTCCTGTGCATCAGTTTCTGCCTGTTGCCTCTTGTCCTAAGCTTGGCAACCCCAGGAAGAGCCTGGCTCCTCTTGACACCCTTCCTTCAAATACTTACAGACTCTGATGAGGTCCCCTCTAAGTTGTCTCTTCTCAGGGCTGAACAGGCCCAGCTGTTAAGAGAGGTGCTGCAGTCCCTTAATTGTCTCTGTTGCTCTCCACTGGACCCACTTCAGGAGCTCCATGTCTGTCTTGTCCTGGGACAAGACACAGCACTCCAGACACGCCTCACTGGGTCTGAGCAGAAGGGCAGGATCCCCTCCCTGACCTGCTGGCAATGCTCTCCCTAATGCACCCCAGGATTCATTGGCCTTCTTGGCCCCCAGGGCACTGCTGGCTCATGGACAGCTCATTGTCCACCAGGACCCCCAGGCCCTTCTCCACAGAGCTGCTTTCCAGCAGGTCGGCCCCCAGCCTGTGCTGGTGCCTGGGGCTGTTCTTGCCCAGGTGCAGGACCCTGCATTTGCCCTTGCTGAATTTCAGACAGCTCCTCTGCCCATCTCTCCAGCCTGTCAAGGCCCTTCTGAAGGGCTGCACAGCTCTCGGGGGTTTCAGCTGCTCCTCTCAGCTTTGTGTCATCAGTGAACTCGCTGAGGAGGCCTCTGCCCCTTCCTCCAAGTCACTGATGAATATGTTAAACAATGCTGGGCCCAGTATTGAACCTTAGCAGACACCACTAGTGACAGGCCTCCAACTAGACCCTGTGCCACTGATCATGACCCTCGGGGATCTGTCATTCAGCCAGTTCTCAATCCACCTCACTGTCCATTCATCCAGTACAGGCTTCCTGAGGATATTGTGAGAGACAGTGTTGAAAACCCTGCTGAAGTTGAGATAGTCAATATCCATCACTTTCTTCTCTGCTCCATCACCATTCCAGGGACTGAGCTGAGGCTGACTGGCTGGGAGCTCCCTGGGTTCTTCTTCATGCCCTTTTTGAATACTGGGGTGACTTTTGCTTTCTTCCAGTTTTCAGGTACCTTTCCTGATTCCCATGACCTTTCAAAGATGACAATGAGCAGCAGTTTGGGTCTAGTCAGCATATTAGGCCCTCCATTCCTCTCGAAAGGGAATTACCTACTTTTTTTCAGTTTTTTTCCAGGTATTTACTACATTACCTTCTTTTTCTTAATTGAGGAGGTTGTGATGTGGGGCATAGGCATGGCAGAGTGAGGCTCCAGCTCAATCTCTTCCTCAGAGCCCTAATATTTCTTAGTCTTGCTGCTTCATCTCTCAGCTCCACCACTAGGCCAACACAGGATTACAGAGGATGTTTGCAATCATCTTGCAGTGTGTTGTAAATTGCTGGGTTTATACCGGGGTTGTGCAAGGCGTATTAAGAACACTCTTACCAATGTGGTGTTTTGCTCACTGCCCACCATTCCAACTTTCTGAACTCCTGTCAGTCATAACACAGTCTTCTGTTCACCCTTAAAAGCAATGTCTGCATGTAAGAGCAACTATATATCTAATATCTCAGTCTCTTTCTGCCTCCTTATAACCAACACATACATACATATCTATATATCCAGGTTTAAATAAAGTAAGATATTAAGCAGAAAAAACAGAGATTCACAGAAGATGAGCTGGCCTAATACTGTTTCTTTTAATTAGACACGAAATTTGGATATAGGGTATGCTCAGGGGAGGTGTACAATGGGAATATTTCCCCTAAATAGTGAGAAGAAGTTTAGACCATGTTAAATAAAGCTTTTGAAAGGTGAGTGGGAATACTGTGGTATAATATATATTGCCCATAACTAGAAGATTGTACGATGGTTGCGTGATGGTAGTATCTGTATAGAATTGGATTATTTTTTGATAGATAGATACATAGATTGACTGATAGATAATTGATAGATAGTTTGGTAGGTGGATAGATAACAGAGAATGGAAGCTAAAGCAGATTTGCAAGCATTTAAACTCTCTGCTGCTATTTAACAGCACAATCGATAGTTCTGAAAAGGGAAAGACATTTGCAATGCTAATTGCAATTCACAAGTGGGGGCGTACTGAGTGGGTGGAAGAGTTAGTTGTTTGCTTGCCGAGGGACATTGCAGAGCTGCTGAAGTTCTGATGCTGGTTATTCTTTTTGTAAAACAATTATCTGGCTGACTAGAGCACAGGAATAATTTCTAAATCAAAGAAATCAGTGAGGGTGGTACTTCCTCAGGTAGTGATTTTGTGGCAGGTTGTTCTGGTTGTCTCAGTGCTCCCACTGAGGTGGAGAGCTTCCAGACATGGAGCTTGTGGCATCAATAGTCTTTGCTAGCTCTTAGTGGTCTACAAGGCTTGTCCCTTCATCCAAAATTTTGTCAAATATGTATTGTCTTTTCCTATTTTATGATATCTACTTTTTTATTTCTGAAAAATAATGGATATTTTTACCTTTGGCGTGACCTGAATCTGCCACCCTTGTTTAATCTTATTTAACCTGAGTAGTGCTCTACTCTGTGCATACAGGTTTGTTGGCTCTAGTTGAAGCACTTGCAGAATAAAGTACACACCAGTGTGACAGAGGATGACAAAACTGAGATCTCCACAGACTGACTCCACGCCATGAGGACATATGTTTGTGTGTATGAGAGCACAGTGCAGAATCATTTCAGGGAAGAAGAAAAAAAATAATAATTCTGATGCAAGTCTTGTTAATATCGACCCTCAAAAGTGTCAGTGAGCTCTGAGCACGTGGGAGCAAGGAATAGCAAAGGCACCCATCCCCTGGCCCTCTGCAGTTTGCTGCTGGCCTCCCCGTGACCCCCAGGCTGTCCAGGTACAAGCTGGGGTTGGATGTGGTGTTGAGGGAACATTACCATGTGTACTCAGATGCAATTCTTAATTGGGTCTAGGTGGGAATTTCTGCTTTATGTGGGGTAAAATGTATATGTCCATGGCATACAGGTTTAAATACCCAAAATAAGAATTTTAAAAGATCAAATAGTAATACATATGGGATCTTTTTGATTATTTGCCCGTGACAGCTGATATAAGAGTGGCTATTATTGGTTATATATGCTCTAATCATTAAGAAATGGAGGTACGAAATTTCCTTTCTAAACAAATTTGGAATTAGAGCAATTTTTTTTTATTTCCTAAAACAAATCCATTTTTTTCTGGAAAAAGGTCCTGAAATTTCTAATTAACTTCTGCTGAGTTCAACAAATAATTACTTTTGGGAAAAGGGAGGACCTTGAAAAGGTAATAGATTTTCCATTTCAATACAGTGTTCTGAAGCTATTTTATCACATTCAACTTTAAAAACTAGTTTAAAAAAGCCATAAAAGAAATGCAATAATTAATCTCAAAGCATTTTAATAATCTCCAGCTTTTCCCTGAAAAATCTTATCACCTCTTTAGTCAAAGTAAAATGTATTTATTACCTTCAGCAGTATGTGAACATGATTACTCTGAAGTTCCTAATGTATCTATTACTATAATCTGAAATGTCTGCATTGCCTTGGACCAACACTCTGCATAGTCCTTGTCTGTAATATCTGGGTAAAGATGGAAAAATGTGGCTGATTCTAGTGGGATTAGTTAGAATATGTCCAGGAGTGGCTGCTAGCCCAACCCAGCCAAAGACTGATACCAGAAGACCTGAAGGCTGATGAAGAAGCAAGGAACTGTGGCTTAGGTTCACTGTGGGACAGTACAGACTGGTGTAATGGTGGGAACAGAGTCCTCCTTTGTTTCCCTTTCAGAGGGTTTCAAGAATCTTGCTGTGAATATTTGTTTGTGTTGCAATATCATTCAGTCTCCCTCAGGAGGACTGAGACCTGGTTGTTCTGGCCACGAACTGAGGGTGGCAAGAAGAGGGGCCAGGCCAAGGGAGCCACAGGGACAATCTAGCACAGGGGCAGTTCAGGATCTGTGCTCCAAATAGCCACTCACCCTGCAGGCTCTTGGTACAGTGGCTAGATTGCACTTGTGGTTTTAAAAAATGTGACTTTGTCTTGGAAATATGTGGGACAGAGGAATTTTGAAAACACTGGTCCTGCATACTGATCTGCAGTTTGTAGATCGTGGAATCATTGAATGGTTTGGGTTGGAGGGGACTTTAAAGATCATCTGGTTCCAACCCTTCTACTCTGGGCAGGGACACCTTCCACTAGTCTGGGTTGCCTGGTTCAACCTGGCCTTGAACACTTCCAGGGGTGGGGCATCCACCACTGCTCTGGGTAACTTGTTCCAGTGCCTCACCACCTTCACAGTAAAGAATTTCTTCCTAATTTCTAACCTAAACCTCTTTCGTCTTAAAGCCAATCCCTCGTATACTATCACTGCATGCCCTTGTGAAAAGTTCCTCTCCACTGTTCCTGTAGGTGCCTTCAGGTGCTGGAAGACTGCTGCAAGGTCTCCTGGAGCCTTCTTCAGGATGAACAATCCCAGCTCTCAGCTTGTCTTCATAGGAGAGGTTCTCCAACCCTCTGATCATCTTCTTGGCCTCCTCTGGACTCTCTCTAACAGGTCCACATCCTTATGTTGGGGATTCCAGAGCTGGATTCAGTACTCCAGGTGGGGTCTCATGGGAATGGAGTAAGAGGGGGAGAATTACCTCCCTTGGCCTGCTGGCCACATTCCTTAGAGATTTCCTAGTTTGGTTTGTAACAAGATAAATGAACCACTTAATGAACTATCAGTGGATCATTACATCCTGTGTAAATATTGAAAAAGTTAACAAATAAATACAGTGGACACCAGTTTAAAAAAATCAACATTGATGAATTGCAACAGGATTGAAGCACAGTAAGATTCCTCTTCGAGGAATGCTCCAAATGAGCTCTAATAAGGTGTGTCTTACATGGGAATGTGAGATTCCTTTAAAAGGCTCAGCAGTGAGGGCTCATCTGTTTTCTCAAGGTCCAACTGAAGGGGAGGCAGCTTGGGGTGAGGGAAGTGTGCCCAGATTGGGAGCACTAGGCTGTGCCACTGGGCTGGGAAGCCTTGCTCAGATCAGAGGGCCAGGTGGCTGCTTTCATGTGATACAGAGCTCGACTTAATGAGCTGACAAGACTTGTAGCTTGAACAGGGCACAGATATGGTACTCCTGCTCTTGGACATGAATTGTCTGGAGTGCTTGAACACCAAATGAACTTTGTGAGTGAAACCTCCTGGGCACAAAATTATATTTCCCAATGAAAGTTTATTTTCTCTGAAATTTTCCAATTCATTATTCAACTCTCCTGCTAGTTTAAGCATGTAAAAATGTTTCTATGACTTGCCAGCCACCTCAGGCTGAGGTTTGGCATACTTTCCCTATTTGCACTTCATCATTACTTCATTATTTCTAACATTCTTTGGAAGTTATTGTTCATTCAAATTGAAAGATCAGTGGATTTCACTGCAATATTATAAGGTTAATCTACACACCTGTACAGAGATTCTTCTTTCTAAAATCTCTTGAGTATTTCTTGTGACTTTCACAGACATCCAGGCATTACTGAGGGTGTGACCAATGCTCTTCCTGCCTAACCCCACAGGCCAGCAATGCCCTTCAACTTTCCGTGGGTGTACGTCTAATTTTAAACAAAGCAAACTCACCCTTTCCCTAGTCAAATATTAAAATTTGGTTTAAACAACATTAGGGCTGTGGTATAAAATCTAGGCAGTGTTAAAAGAAGATTGATGCCTTCTCCTTTAATCACATGGGTTTGTGTCTTGGCACATGCTTGGCATGTGCATTTTCAGATTAATTGTGGTAGGATTTACAATTTCTTGAAATTCAGTGCTTCATCTTTCATCTTTAGCAAACCTCATTAACTTTTCAATCACAAAGCTGCTCACAAGGGTAGCAGTCTTGTGACAATACCTAAAATAGTGTAGCAAACACGTATACATCAGGTAGAATAACATGGCAAAGTGATTTTGAGAAGAATAGCACATGCCTGTCTTCACTTATGGCTACTCGCTATTAGAAGCTGGGAGGAATTTGGTAAGACAGATTCAAATTCATATATAAACATAAAAAATAAATGAAAAATATAAGAAACTCTTTCAGTGAGATTTGAACCTTGGAGAACTAAAGCATACAGCAAAACTTTTAATATTTGGATATTAGAAAGAGAAGTAAAACTGTTCTATTTCCTTCAAATAAATATGTCAGATTTTTAAGAGCTAAACCATTACATTAAAACAATAACAATTTCTTAACTAGCTCAGATTCAACTTGAAAAAACCTGGAAGTATCTTGACTGTGGGAATAAGAAGAGAAATCTGTTTTTTGTCAGCAGAGTGACAGCAGCTTCTTTTATGACTTTAGAAATGAAGAAACTAAAAATGTGTTGCATTGTGTTGCAAAAGAAGAAGCAAACTCAAAGTCCTCTGACATAACTTATATTTGCAGTCCCTGGTTAGGAGGAGTAACTATAATTTAAAAATGAAGAAGACCAAATGTTCTTCATGTGCTCATTCTTTTTTTTTTTTCTAATATAGTGAAAAAAACCTGCTTAGCACAATCAAAGCTATGTGAATGCCAATAGTATTTTTGGGTTTGAAGTGGGGGTTCACAGTATTTTGGGCAGTGGTTAACATAACAGTTTTGTAATCATAGAGTTCAGATGTTGCAGATAATGCATAACAGTAGGAACTGACCTTGACAACCAGCATTTGAGGCTATGTTCGTTCACCCTATAAAGACCATATCTCTGGGGAGAGGCTGTGAGACGTCCTCCCCAAACAGCAGAACTACAAAGTGTGGCTGGGTGTGCCAGAGATGCTGTATTCAACCTAAGGTCTTGCAGGATGCCTCAAGCCACAAGTCCCTCTGACTGATTTGGTTTGCTCAGATTGTCTTTCCCAACACTTGTCTCACTGTGTTTCTCCCTTAATGCCTCCTCCTGCACTTCGGCCTCTGTTCTGCACAGGCTTCCATGCGGTTGCAGTGCAGTGCAGGGACAGACTCTCTAATGGCTCCAAATGTGCCACACAGAGCTCACGGCAGCCCAGGGCACTTTGATCTACTTCTGGCATCTGACATTTGCGTACCCAGCTGAAGAGCTGGTGATCAGGCTATTGAACCTGCCTCAGTTCTGTGTCAGCACGTCTCTATTCCACTTTCCCTGACTCACAAATCAAATATTTCATTCTTAAGCACCACGAGAGGCTCCCTCAGCAACTGACATATTTGACAGCCACACTGCACTTCAAAGAACTTCACAGGGTTGTTAGCAGTAGCAGGGATTTTCACAAAGTTGTATTTTTAGCACAAAGTCTGAAAGAATGACTTGACATATAGTACAGTGATCATAACCTTACTCTAAGCACAATAGGCTGCTTAATTTATAACTTCTTTTGGAAATAAAAATTCAACATCGAATACTTAGCAACGTCAAATCTTCTGTATAAGAAACCCAGAAGTGCAAAAATGCTGTGTGAGCATTTGTTAAAAGTAGCTCTGATTGCATTTTTCATTCAGTAGTATGCTGATGACCTAGTTTTCCCTATATTGTTTATTTCGTGGATTTTTAGCTGCTAATGTTACTGTCAAAGATACATGGTTATGAGAATACATTAGCAGACTGGTTTAAGCTAAATATTTTCTGTAATATTTGGACCAAAGGAAAAGAATTCTGTTCTGGAACATTCATTATCTGAAATAAATTCCAGAGAACAATGGCGATATATGAATATATATTCATATTCCCTGTCTGTTGAGTGCCCATGTGTCTTCTTTTTGACTCATCCAGGCATGTGGCCAATGATGAGTATTTCTAAAGGGAAGGGAAAAACTATCTTTTAAGAATATAGCAGAATATACAAGGTCAGTGAATTGGCAAAAGTTGTTCCATCTTCTCTTGGTCGTCTCTCTGAAGCAAGCAGAACTTGAGCTTGCCATTATCCTAACGTATTGGTTTGCATGATATTGTGTACAGACATCTTACCATCTTTTTTTGTTCTTTTTTTGAAGCATTTTCTTGTGTGGATGTGCCTGACCCACTGTGTTACCCTAAAGATGAGAATTGACTCCATGTGATTAATCTGTTACCTCTTTTGGCCTTCTCTAGGCTGATGTTCACAGTTCTGTTGTAGCTTGTGCGAACTCACTGCAAATTTACTCAGCTAATACCACCAGAAATGCTTGTCTAGACACTTGGCAAATGTTTGTGGTGTATATTCAGACTCATGCGAGTGTGAGCAGTGAGTGTGTGTGTGTTGTGGACCAAACTTTTCAGGCTACTGTTTACATGGTGGTTCTTAATTCAAACCCACACTGCTGTGGATTGTTGTGGATGCACTGGCTCTGCTCTGTGCATGCCCTGGGTGCAGAGGCTGTGCCGCTGCCCCTCCTCTGCTTCCTGCAGCCTGGTGACAAGGCTTCACCATCACAGATCAGAGTGTGCCTCTGGGGTCTCTAAAACAGGCAGTGAGTTGGGTTTTGTTGATTAACACAGGTTAACATGAAAAATACTACTGAAAATTCAAAGGCTGCACTAGGCAATTCAGAGAAGCATTTTTCTGTGTGGATCTTCCTGGGATCTTGCTGAATGAATGTTACAACATTTTATTTTCTCTTATGTGATGTGTCCTTGTCAGCACTACTCCCTGTTCTAGAAGGAGGTATGTAAATGACATGTCCTCTATCACGTTGCCTTAAATTTAGTTTTTCTGCACTATTATGAATGTGAAAAATTAATTTCAGGAATAATAATTTGTTCATTTCAGTTCCCACACTGAATGGATTTAGTGTTTTTTTTCATTTAGTTTTTTTTTTCTTTTTTTTTTTTTTAGCATTAATAGGTGTGCTGAGTCTTTTATCTATTTTTCTGGTTTATCCTAGACACATGGAAACACATTTCTAAAAGTTGAATAGAAGTATATCAATACAGTATAGGGCTTTCTGTGGATTTATCCACCATGTTTTAAATTAAACTGGGGGATTTATTTGTGTTGCATATTCTTTCATTGTGTGAGTTTGTCTACAGGACAGAAAACATCAAAAGAAAGGTTTTTATTCAAGGAAGTATTGTGAGGTTTTCTCCTTTCCTTTTGCAAAGGATATGAAACAATGAAAAACCACAAATACTAAAACCTGTTAATATGAAGACTACAGTCTCTCTAAAATCTAGGTAGCATTTTCTTGCATCTAAATCCATATTCTATGACTCTTTGATGTGACATAAAATTGTAACTGCTGAGGTGGGGAGTGGGACAGGAAGTCACAGAGAGCAGCAGCTGTCTGTTATCTTTCCTCATTTCTATCCTAATTCTTATGGAGGGAAACCTCTTTGAGGAGTCTTTTATTTCTGTTTTTTCTAACTACATTTTAATTTATTAAACCCTTAGGTTAATCATACAACAAAGATTTAAAATGAAACAGACCCTGTAAGTGGGCAGTGGTGCATGTTGCAGGTGCGTGGGCATCAGAGAGCATTTTCCTTTCCTCACCTGCCTGACCCTAGCCCTTCTGCAGCCTACTCAGCCTCTCCTTGACTCCTTCCTACCAGATGTGTTTCCCTACCTAAGCCTGTGCTATTTTGTGATGGTTATCTCAGGCTGTGGGGAGTGGAGACCTTATTTTCCAGTCCTGTCCCCTTTAAAAAGATCTGGGTTGCTGGGGTTAGAGATTACACGTTGAAAGGATGGTACGTACACAACCAGCCAGTGGGAACCCAGGTTACTACTGGATGTAAGTTTTTCTTTCATCTGTCCCATTCTTACAAGCCTTAAACCTATTTTGTTATGTTATTTGCATCTCCAGGTTGAAGTGCACATTTTCACCTTCACTTCGGTCTTCTTAGTGTGCACATTTTTAAAGACCGTGCTTGTTTTTTATATTGATTGAGGAGGCCCAGTGACTCTGCTCATGCTCTGCACTGCCCTGACAGAGACTATAGTAAGAAACACAGCATCTCTGTATGAGTTTGGGTGGGCAGTTATGTTAGAAGGGTAAAAAAATTCCTCTGCTGCTGAATGCTGGTCACTGAAGGCAGGCTGTAAGTCTGTAACGTGGTTGTTCTGCCATTTTCTGTCTGAGGCAGACAGTCAAGCAGTGGCTTTAGCTCGTAGATTTGATTTATCAGTTAGGCCAGGAGGATTTATTTTCAGTTTGCAGAGTTCAATCTATCAGCATAGAGGGTGGTAGGGAGCACATTCAGGTGGTGAAAACTGATTGATGTGGTGTGGTTTTGGCTCCTCAGCATGGCCATGCTTGAGAGGGCAGTGCGGATACCAGGACAAGAGCAGCTTATGTCTGGAGCATCTTATTAGCCTGGGCCATGTACCATCCCATCTCGATCCAAGCTCTCCAAAAGGCCTCTGAAATCAGCAGAACCTTGTTAGTGTGAGGCTGTATGCAGCTGTGCAAAGCCCACCAGGCTTGGGTCTATGCCACTGGAGCATGGGACCAGCTTAGAGCAGTCTGCCCCACTGACAGAGCAACTGCACGTTGAGATATCCACCCCTGCAGTGATCTTGAATTCATCCTTTATTCATAATGTGGCACTGCAGCTGAGGGATGCTGGTATAAATGTTACTGCTCTTGATGCCAAAAGATGTCTGAGTTGTGCTTGTAGCTGGGAGAGGAAATGTGTTTGAATCTTTTAAAAATTATATACAGGTGTATTTGGTGAGCTGGGATTTGGATTCTGCAGGTGATGAGGAAACCACAGAGAGATTAAAATTAATATATTGTTGCTTCAAGGTGGGCTTGTTTAGTTGCAGCACAGTTCCTCACTAGTGAAGGAACTTGGATTATGGGTTTTGATGGAGAAAATGTTTTGTGCAATCTTTGAGTATCTGTCTCTAAATATGACACGTTAATTTCAAATCTGTGGTTGAAAAACAATGAAAATTTATTGAGCAAAACAGAGCAAGCAGAAACCTCCACCTTTAAACCAAATGTCCACGTTAAATCCGCTGAGCTAGTAACCTTTTTGTTCTCCAGGTTTCCCCAGGTATTATAAGAAACTGCCTAAATTCAAAACCAACAAAAAAAATCACATAGGTTATCATAATGTAGGAAAACATTCTTTTTCATGATGAGAGTCATAACTTTGCATCTTGACTGAATAATAATGAATCAAGTAAAGAGTATTAACTAAAAACTAAGTCTAAGTTTTAATTAAATCCACAGCAGTTGCTATTTTTCAATGTACATGGGAAGAGGCAGGGTATGATATATTTCCTTGATTGAAGAATTTTCAAGTTCCAGCTGGACAGCACTTTAATTAACTTCATCTTCTCCCTTTTCTCAGCTGAGGTCTCATTCCATTATGATTCTGAATCAATCTTAAATGTAACATTTTGGAAAAGACAGCTTTCTCACTGTGCGAATGCTAAATGTGTTTTTTCTTCAGTAGGCTGAAAAACTTAAAACTTGGTATTCTTAAGGTTGTGGTGGCAAATGTGGGGATGTGGAAAATCCAGAGTGAATGTGGGGAAGTGATGTGGGGAAGCCAGAGTGAAGATGACGGATGTGGGAAGTGTGTCCCATAGAAGGCTGGAGAGCAGCACATGCTTTTAATGGAGCTACTTCTGTTTCTGCTGTTTGCCAGCTGTAGTGTGGCACTGGGGATCTGCTCAGTAAAATGATAACACTTGCACAGCAAACTGTTTGTCCCTGGCTGGTTGACAAACCGAGAGCAGCAGTATCATTGCTGAACAAGAGCCCAGAGTCTCCTCCTTGTCATCCTCTCACACTGAGCTAATTGCCAGCAGTCGAAAGACAGCATCTATTTCACAGGTTAAAGTTGAAAGAATTTGTAGCAAGTACCCAAAAGCCCAGGTCAGGGTTTTCCTCAAGTCTGATAAAGGATGTGGATAAATCTTCATGAGGGCTTTGCACAACTCGGGCAAAAGGCTGGAGGAAGGGACTTGTCACTAGTGGCAGCCAACACCAATCCTTCCTTCCCTGACAGTCACTGGAAATGTATTTTATAGTACATTTCAGTGGGTAAAATATGACAGGTGCTGTGCATGTAGTAACAATAATTTATCTTTTCAAACAGTTTAGATCTCAAGAGAATGATACCAGCCAAAAGGAGTTGGCCTTTGTAAACTGATCTGTTGGGAAGGCTCCATTGGAAAGACAAGTGCAATGCGTGGGTATCCACACCATGTTTTAGAGCTGTGACTTTATTTCTACTTGGAAATGGCAGAATTAAGACAGACAAGGTGTCAGCAGACTAATAACATCTAAACCAGGCAGTTGTCTGTGAGTTTGGCACATCAGAGAAGTCATGCCACACCATCTCACGTGTAATGTTAGGGAACATGATGTTTCAATTATTGAATCAAGGTTGAAACTTAGAGATTGTATTTTTTTCCTCTGGATTTTGGTTTAGTGAGTTTCTCTTTTCTTCCCCTTGTCAGTATTATAGATAGGATAGCTTGGGTCTCAGTGTTTTTTATGAAAGCTTCTGTTGAGTCTTCCAATTATCTAATTTATTTGGATTATTACAGTTGGAGTTACTGAGATCTCAGAGGCAATACTACTGCCAATTTATTTCTTTTTATTTCTTTTTGTTAGTGCTGCTTGTAGTGTTACCTCTAGGACAAAAGAAAGAGAAGCTTCGAGTGGAGGTGTAGTTGTTTAGCTCTCTTTCTCTTCCTTGCTGAGACAAAGTATGGCAGTGCTGCAGTGCAGTGGTACTCGAGCTGGCATTGAAATAATTATGTTGGGCACTGGAAGCATGCTGGCTACAGCAGAGTGGAGTCAAGTGCATTCTGATTTTCCCTGCCAAAAGGCTTAGCAACTTGGGCACCAATGAACTAATAACAATAGACAGCAGAGTCTGGATAGGATTTTATGGGGGTGTTGTGGTTTAACCCCAGCTGGCAACTAAGTCCCACACAGCTGCTCACTTACTCCCCACCCTGCCTCAAGTGGAATGGGAAAGAGAATCAGGGGGGAAAACCTAAAACTTTTGTGTTGAGATAAGAACAATTTCATGATTGAAATGAAGTAAAATATAACAATAATAGTAATAAAAAGAATAGGGGGGGAGAGAGAGAGATAAAACCTAAAAGAGATGATTAAAACATGGTTACTCAGCACCCGCTGGCTGGTACCCAGCCCATCCCTGAGCTGCAGTCAGCTCCTTTCTGGGTAACTGCCCCAGTTCATATAGGGGGCACAATGTTCTATGGTGTGGAATGTCCCTTTGGTCAGTTTGGGTCAGCTGTCCTATAAACACTACTTGGCAACAATCAAAACATCAGTGTGCTATCAACATTATTGTCATACTGAATTTAAAACATGACACTGTACCAGCTACTAGGAAGAAAATTAACTCTGTCCCAGCTGAAACCAGGAGAGGAGGAGTTTGTCATTTTGAATTTTTTCATGTTCTGTACATTGCTCCCTGTCTTGCTTCTGTAACATTTTATCTCTCTTTTCTAACTTCAAAGGTATTTCTCAAACAAAGGGTTTGTGCAAGAATTCTCATGGTAGACAAAGCCAAGACCTTACACAGAAAATAGGAATCGAGTTGAATGAGAAGATAGGATGGATTGTGGTGATCAGGCGCAGAGCTCAAGCAACAGCAACTCAGCTGTCCCCTTTTGTTCCCCTCCCCTCCATTTCCCATGCCTGTTCTCCCATTTATCTTGATCACCTCCCTTTCTCTCCCCAAGTGGAGAGAATTATTGGAGTGTCTACTCCAATGATTTTGTACCCTGATTACTTTTTCCTCACAAGTTTCTTTTGCTACCTCTGTATCCAAACTTGGTGTTTCTGATAGGGTTACCTAGCCAATAATTTAGCAGTCCCTGGGACCTAGCAAGGGTTTACTCTTTAAAATGTCTTTTGTTCTTCCCTCCATTATATATGAGATTCCATAGACTCGTGGAATCATTTAGGTTGGAAATGACCATCAAGTCCAACCATTACCCTAACGCTGTCAAGTCCACTACCAAACCATGTCCCTAAGTGTCACATCCATACTTTTAAATATTTTAAATACCTCCAGGGTATTACCTTCCCTGGGCCACTTGTTCCAGTGCTTAGTAACTCTTTCAATGAGGAAAGTTTTCCTAATAGCCAATCTAAACCTCCCACTTTGGCCATCTTCACATCGCTCCTTCTTAACCATCTGTGAAATTTGGTCATCCTTCATGGTATGATCTGTGACACTTGTTGACTTCTTGCTCTGTTTTCTGCCTTGTCCAGTATTTTCTTATGGTTATTTCAGTGAACTGAACCTCAGGGCATGGCCCAACCTTCTGCCAAGTGTACCTTCACAAGCTGGGAGGGGGGACTCACAGCATGGTCACACAAATGGTGACATTCAGATGGCCACTGAGGAAATTACATGAGAGAGAGGAGAAGACAGGAAGAGTCAGAGACCCTTGTTGAACAGAAAGACGTGGCAGGCTGATCCATAGAAAAGTCAGTCCACAGGAAGGTCTGTCCAGAAGCATGCATACAGGGACAAGGAAGAGATCAGCTTCTGGAGGAAGGGGAACTGTGGAGGGCGTCAGCTGATTTGAAGTGCAGTGAGAATTAGCAGAGTTGGGAAATGGGGTGGCAGGAGAGGAGAGAAGAGCCACTAACCTGGCAGATACAACTCCTACAGTCAGGAGGGACTGCTGACCTGCACCAGGGGAGGTTTAGACTGGACTTTAGGAAGCACTTCTTTGCCAGGAGAGTGGTCAAACACTGGAACAGGCTTACTAGAGAGGTGGTGGATGTCCCCAGCCTGTCAGCATTTAAGAGTCATTTAGAGAATACCTTTAACAATATGTTTTACCTTTTGGTCAGCCCTGAAGTGGTACCAGTTGAATGAGACGTTCCTTGTAGGTCCCCTACAAATGACACAGTCAGTTCTAAATATATTAATACTGGATGTAAAGGATATTTCTAATCAAGAGAGGGGTGAGGGTCTGAAATGTGCTTCCCAATAGTGTTTTGACCACAGCAGTCCTCAATACCAGCTAATGAAGTTTACAAGGCAGCTTGATCAAGTGTAAGTGCATGTGTTTGCAAGTCTGCGTTAAATTTGTGATGTGCCTGTGATTTGATACCTAATGCTGGTGCCAAAACAGAGCATAAGGATTCAACAATAAAAACTTTGTAAAGGGACTATGTTTTCTTCATAGATTTTTTTATAATAGCAAATATAGACAGAAAATATAATGTATAGTTTCATTCCAAACTGCTGTTTTCTGTGATTTTCATATCATTTTTTCTTTTTATTAATAGTAGTATTGTTATTGAGGGTTTGAAGTATAGAAAGAAAGAAAAATTTTGCTGTTAGTTTGAAGTTTCAACCTAGTTTTACTGTTTACAAATAAAGACGAAACTTTTTTAAAGTGCTGGCAAGAAGGAACAGTAGGAGAAAACAACTTCGTTTTTTCCCCCACTGCCACTTCTATTTCCTCTAATAGCCTGCTGTGCTTGCCTGAGGAGCTGGAGACCTTGCCATAAATTTTAATTCCTACAGAAGTGAGGCCTGACCACAGTTTCTAGAACTAAACGTGTCTCAAGCCATTTTCATGTTTTCATGATTTCGCCTTCTCCAGAAATTGCATTCACTGTCAGAGAAATGTGTTTAGTAAACAGTGTTCTTTTAGGCAGTGGAAGAAAAATTGGTAATTTAATTAAAAATATAAAAAAAGGTAGGAGACTGTGGACAAAATCATTATTTGCAGGATAGCATACAATACCTAGAAAATTTAAATCTACCTTTTTTAAAACTGAAAACTTAGACCTGGGTGAAGTGAAAGACATTTGTATTTAGTCCCAGCTCAAGGTGTGGAGGAGAACAGAGTCCTGAAAAACATAAAGCACTTAAAGAACTTTATTAATATTAAAAAAAAAGCCTCCTAAACACATCTGAGTTTTAAATTTTTTCTTTGTTCTTAGCATGAAAAATGAGGAGAGAGAAGTATGAAAAATGGAAATGCAGCAATTTAACACTCATGTTAAGCAGTTTGATTAAAAATTTGAAGAAAAGATTTAGAATCTTGGCATTTAAATAATCAGCTCCTTCTGGTATCCTTTGCAGAAGGAAGTGCTGGATGTGGGTATAAAATGAGGATAAAATATGATATTAATTTGCACTGAAGTAGCAAATATTCTACAGAAGTCTCAGGTCATTAATCTATCTTCCAGCTAAGGGAACTACATTAATAGCTTATGGGATTTACAGGGCAGGCTTCAATTTAATGGTTCACCCAAAGTTTGGGAAAAATAGGAAAGGGCAGGATACTGGAGAATACGTTATATCTTGATGCATTAAAATCAATGGCAAAACTTTCTTGGCCTAAAATGGCCTCTAGATAGTTTCTAATTTCAGTGCTGCTGCTGAATGTTAATTGCCTGTCTGCAAAGTGGAAGGAACCATATTTTCCTGACAAGTGTTAAAACTGACTGTAATCCTCATAGCTCTGTCTTGAATAGGAAAATAATCTGAATTAACATTAAGCTTTAGTTGCATTTTTGGAGACGAATGGGATGGGTGTTGGGTTTTTTAAAGTGTGGCCTCAGCCTAGAAAAAGACCCATATTTGCAGCGATTTAACAGAAGGTGCCTGCAGGGTCAGAAAGTTTCATTTGCAGTATTTTCTAAGCAGTTCTCACCGTTGGAGTCCTGCCTGTGTTTTGTCACTAGCACTAGTCACAATGTTCTTTAAACTATAATATTTCCCTGGGCTCTGAAGCCAGGTGAGAAAACCTTTTTTCATTTCTTGCTGTTGGAGATGGGGCTACCTTTGTAAATGGTGAGAGGAGTGCATTATACAATTTGCTGCTGATTCATGAGAAGCCTCAGAAAAAGAACCAGGGAATAATGTCGTAACTTAATAGCTGAAATTCTGTCTTCACAGGGGAGCATCACTAGTACAGCACCTATAAATCAGTGTTGGTGCAGTGCATCATCAGATATGCAACCTTTTTTAAGGTGATAATTCCCATAATTTGAGTATTGACCTTGTTCTATGTTGTACAGACTTGTAATCTGTGTTTTTCTGAGTGATCCCCACAGGTGGGACATTTCTAATGTGAAGTCACACTGTGAGACACCTCTGAGTGTGCTGGGAAGATGGGATTATAAATATTCATTGCTCTTGCAACCTTGGGCGATGAACGTTTCAAATTTTATAAGCTAAGCAGAACTGGGCCTAGTCAGAGAGAAAAGAAAACCCCAAAACTTTGGTAATTCCAGGTGATAAATGAAGCAGAATGGGTAAGAAAATGAGAGGTTTTCTGCTAGGCTGATTTTGAGCCAACATGCTAATTTGATTAGCAGTACATAAGCACACTATAAAATCTAATCACTTATGACAAAACCAAGTCAGGCTGGATTTCCCTCCCTTGGAAATACAGTAACTGCTCTGTGGTCCACTCTCATCACTGAAGAACCAAACACCATGAGCTATAGATTCATGTCGGAGTTTACATCCCAGGTCTGAGGAGCAAGGCTGTGCGCTGTCAGGCTCCCCCGGGCTGTCCCATCCCTTCCCATGGTGGGACCCCCATTACCGGCCATGAGAAATACAATTGCAGAAGTGAACACATCATCAGCCTGGAGAAGAATCTGGCTTGGATCACATAAAATGCCACTAGCAGTTTCTTTCAACCACATGTCTGGCAAGCAAGGGATAAAGGGCAGCAGGAGCTCATTTCATTCCTTTCCTGCTAAATTTGCCCAGGTACTGAAGAAGGACTTGCTAATGCTTGGCTCCTGCCTGTGCTCAGCAGTGAGACATGGCAAAGCCCAGTCCTCAAGCCTCCTTCCTGAGATCAGGTACAAATGCATTTGGGGTTTTTGGTTTCTTAAGAAGTAGCTTTGCAGATAAAATAACCCAAAGGAAACTATAATCTTATATGCCTCCCCTGACCACTGATAGAGTCTGCAGTTATATGTGACAGGTTCCACCAGGTTCATGGCATCACCCTGATGGAGCCTGAAAATCATCATCCAGTGTAGCTGAGAGTGTCACTGTTTCCCCACTGGGTTGGTATTCCTGCAGTGTCCCTTTTGGCACAGGTGAATTTCCAAATGTCTGCACCACCGGCTATTGAGGGCCTGTCCTCCTCACTCCGTCTCTCTCTTTTCTGTAATTTTTTGTTTTCTTTAAACTAGGAAAGATCATGTATCAGTATGTTCCAATATCAAAATATCATCATATTTTCACAAAATTAAATCACTCTTTCCAGTCAGCTCTGGAGTTCTCCTTTAAAGCACAAAAAACCTCTCCTTGTTTGTGACATGTTAAGCAGCATGAATTCAGTGGAGAAACTGGGAATGGCTGCCTTGAAGGCAGCTGGCAGGAGGGAGGTCTCAGGATCTATCACAGTGGAACATGGCAGCATGAAACAGAGAAATGGATTCAAAATGTAGATCCACCTCTTCTGCTAAAGCCTTTTTTTCCTCTCCATGTGAGAGCTTGGTGTTGCTTTGGGAGAACAAGAAGAGAATTTTGGAATTAAACGGATGAGAATTTGATAATCCCCAATGACCTATTTTCTTACAAGATTATGGAATTGTGCAAATCTGTGTGTTTTTTGTAATGACTAGAGTATGAGAGTACCTAAATATGTGCAGCTGGGACAGCCAAGGCAAGAGGTGAGTCTGGGACTCCTCCCTCCGTCTCTTTCTTGCTATTTCTTTTAGAGAACCAGGATTTTGTTGAAAAGTCCTGGAGAGCATACTTCTGTCACTTTCCTTTCAAGTTCCATCATACTTTAACTTTTGGAAGGTCTTATCCCTCTTCCCAGGGGCAGCCAACCTGAGATGGGATCCTCGGGATTATCTCTGTGAAACACAGCAGGTAGTTCTTCTGGTTTTGCTGCTATGCCAATTTTCTATCCTTTCCCAGGGTGCCAGTTCAGCTATTTATGAAACTGCAGTGGAAAACAAATAGTGAAATGCTGGAAATTATAAAAATGATCCTCTTAACAATTTTTATCATTATCATGAACCTTAAAAAAAGAGGGGAAAGGGGGAAATGTTTTAAACTCTTCTCCCTGCTGGACAGACAAAGATGCTGGACCATGTCCTTTTTGATGCCATAGGCCTGAAGAATAATATTTTTCTAAAATACTCTCCTTCTGCTTAGGGCTCTTTAACAGGGCTTAAAAACGCCTTCTTCTTCTTAAAAAAAAATACTGTTTATTTGAACAAAGTACAAAGCAAGTGGAGAGATGGTTAGAGTCACAAAAATCTTTGCCCCCAGGATCTGGCCTGCAGCTTGTCCCCCCTAAGCTTATGTGATGACTCATATGCATTTACATTCCCTGAGCTTCACAGGGCATCTGCTGCTACACATTTGTTGCAGGATTTTGTCTTTGAACAGCTGGTGACAACCCACTTCCTCTTGCTTTCTTCAGCAGAGATTTTTCAATTGTTTCTTGTTGTTTTGATGTGAGACCCAGTGTTGGAAAAACAAGCCCATTTACCCTGATTAGAACCAGCCCTTTAAACACTTGCCAATTAACAACCCATTTGTTATTTTTCTAAGGACCAGGAAATACTTTCCCTTACTCTCCTTTCACTTTATTCAACTGCAATTCCACATAACCAGAACAAAATCAAGCACTTCTTATATAATGTTCTCCCCCTTCCTTTAATTCTACAGAGTTGGAGAGAAGGGCATCCTTTACTTTCTTCAGCCTAATCTTAATTAGTTTGATGTCATGATAATCATGGTCTCTCCTTAAACTGCCACTGCCACTAGTGACGAGTGTTATATATATGCCTTGCTGAAAAACAAAGAGAACATCACATCAGCAATAATGATACAAAAAATGATTGATTTTTATTACTTGATGCCAATTCTACTAACAGACACTAAGAAAAATAATTTAATGTGCATGTGATTTAGCAAAATTAGAGATGGTCTGGTTTATGCCAGTCAAGTACATTCAGTGAAATCTTCTTTCAGGGATTTGATCTCCGCTATGTCTATGAAATCATACACTATGGTTTTATACTTTTTAAAAAAGTATGTGCTAAAATTCAGCTGAATGCTGAGCTAGTGTTTCTACTTCTTGTCCTCTCCTTCAACACATTCAAATCTCCTTGCTAGGGACCATTTTTTTTACATAAATATTTTAAGGAAGTACTAAACCTCCAAATGAGATCATCTTGTTTCCATTTTTGAAAATACAATCACTTATCTCAGACAACTCCAGGAGCAGTTACTTGAAAAACTGCATATAATCCCATCAGCCCTAAAGGTAAGGGCTCTTCTGCTTTAAAATGCTTGCTGTGTTTGTTACTGATTCAATGACTTTGCCATTCTGCAGGAATTTTCCAGATGGGGGGGTGTCCCCTTTTCATAATTCAAGTTGAAGTTACAATCTGTTTTTTAGCCTGCACTGTTTATTCCCATAAATAGCATCTGCTCATATCCTCACCTATACTTTGCCAGTCCCTTAAAGCACAGGTATACTTATGGTACGTGGCTATTTATGTGTTCTGCACCTCTCTGCAGAGGTGGCTTTGACATCTGCTGCATACTCGGAGTTGAGTTTTCCTTTGCAAATGCCACAAAGCATCTGACTACGAAGGAAGAGGTTTTCTTGGAGGGTCACACTTGCTTCCTACCTTTACTGGATATGTTGCAAGTTCCTCTCTAATAAAGAGTTCCTTGGCTCCTGGATTTAAATACTGAACAGGCACATATATTTACTGAATCATTGCCAAACTTGGGGGTTTTATCTGTTTGTTTCCTGTGGCAAGGAAGGATTTCAAATAATTTTGCTGCTCAGGGGAAATTGAAAACAGGATCTATTTTTGGTTCTCATTTGACTCCTCAAGATGGATCAGTGGAAACCTGTTATAACAGTAATTTACTTAAAGGTGTATTATGTGCACTTTGCTAAAACGCTGAGGGGGAAAAGCTTTGCTTTTGCAGTTGTTTGGCCTGAAGCCGAGATTCTCCATGAAGCTGTATGAAGAAGCCAGAACATTATTATCCACATCTTTTTATGCATATAGTATAACTCATTGGCTAGACAATCTGTACCCGTCTTAAAATATATTTAAATAGACACGAGGGGGCTACAAATAAGTCAAAGATGCACCCTTTTTTTCATAGCTGTGCAAATCAAGGACTGATGTGGAGCATTTGAATGAATCTGCTCCCCAGACCTGGTGTCAAAACAAAATACTGCTTCCTTATAACCAGAGATGAAATATTTCTCATTTCCTGAAATGCAGTGCAACTGCAAAAAGAGGTACTAAAAGCCTCAGTGGTTGGGTTTTTGTTTGTTTTTTTAACAACCCATAAAGGTTAGTTGCACATAACTAACTATTAGATAATTTTTACTGTATTGACTATAAGAACACCTTTTAAGAACACCTTCAGCCCCCGGTACTCTACAGCTGAATGCATGATATTTCTTGGTGCATGGGACAGTATTGGTAACAATTTAGATTGTGGCAACCTGTGTTATGCCTGCTCTATGAATAGCAGTGTCATTTGTCATGAGTTTGAACAGACTGCCTGTACAACACAGGCGATGACAAATTTTAGGTTGAGATAGATTTGTCCTCTAGTTCACAGACTGGCTCTTTTTTCCCCTGCATTGTCGTTCATCTCAGGCTAACCCTTCTGTGCTCTTTCCATTCTTGGAGAGGAGAGAGATCGGCACATAACTGGATATTTAACACCTGTGTTTCAATTATCATATTATTTGAAGAATCTGGTGCTTCACTTTATGTTCCTCAAGTAGTTATCTTGATTATTTGCTACTGCAGAGCTGCAGTAAACTTGTTTGTTTCTCCCTTTCTCTCTGTCTGGATTTGATTTCAGAAAGCAATCTCAGATAAAGGAGAGATTTCAGAGTCCTAATCACATGCTGTTGTTGGCTTTCTTGCTGCAAGTGGCAACAAAGAGTATGCTTTACCTTATACTATATGTAATGCCAAGAGCAGAATACATTATTTTTATTGTTATGTAAATTTTTTTGTGAGCTCTTCCAGGACAGACATATCTGAAAGCCATGATAGTTGTATTCAGCAAGAATTTTATATAATATTTAATTACTAGACATGCATGTATTGCAGAGTTTTGTGGTGAGAAAACAGCTCAGGGCACATTCAACAACATATTACTTCTTTCTCTCTCTTGTCAATTACCTTTGAGTCATCCTGCTTGCATAAGTTACAGGTCAACAAACAGATTTCAAAGCAGAATCTGGTATCTGCTGAGACACTAATTTCATCATGCTTACAGAAAGTGCGTGTTGTTACATCATCTTTTTGTGCTAATGTGATTATTCTTCTAATTTTCTTCTACAGAAGGATACTAATGCTCATTCAATGTAGTTTCATTTAAAGAAATTTCTGCATGTCCTTGTTTTTGGTCAGCATGCACCTTTCTTCTGTGTGTGTAATGCTGGGTAAGAATTGTTTCATTTGTAAAAATTGCAAAACTCATCAGGCCCAGAAGGGGCAAAGTTTATCACAGAAGTTTGATAAGATGGGTAGACTCTCATTATAGAAAATAATAATAAATTTAATGGACTTCTGTGTTTCATTATGTGCTTCATTATGTTTCATTTCATTATGTGTTCTGGAGCTTACAGAGTACTCATTTATTTTATTCGTTTCAATAACATTATGGTGTGCTGTGTGTTCTAGTCAATGTCAGTTATTATTAAGTAGAGAATTTCTATTATTGAATAAAGAATTTCTATCCTTTTTCATCTTTGGTTTTGATGTAAAATTAGGGACAATTTTGAAATGCCAGGGTTCCATTAAATTGGAACAGAAAGGTTGGACATTTTCAGCTGAAAGGAAATTCTTTTAAATTCCTCAAATGGAAGACTTTTGCTTTGCAAATTTCTGTAGCCTGAAGAGAGTTGTAGCACTGGCCCTTATTTGATTTCATGGTTCCCAGCTGCTCCTGCAGTTCCAAAACTGAACTATAGGATTCTCATACTTACCAATGGAAGATCTGCATCCTGAGAAATACAGCTCATTACAGCTGGAGTCCTTTAAAGATCTGTGCCCTGCAAAGAGTAACGGCAGGAATTAGAAAGTAAACAGTGTGATGTAAATACAGGGAAATATACTGGAAAACATGGGAAATCCAGTATATTTTCCAGTAAATGGAATTTTTTTTCCAGTATATAGAAAAAAATATATCCCACAAGTGTGTCTCCTGAGCCTGGAGAGCAATAGTCTGTACAGATTTTAGGGAGAAACACACTTCATCACAGTGGTCCAATGCAGAAAAACATGCTGACCATATCTTTGTGAAATTGGAGAATGACAAATTGTCCTGAGTGCAGAGCTGGGTTTGCAGACAGGGCAGTCCAGGTTCATCTCCAGGCTACATCAAGTAGTGGTACAATTTATCCTGTGCAAGGTGAGAGATGAGTGAGGGCCCAGGCTTGATCCTGAGACTTTTTTGAGGAATCTGCTGGGTCTAATCACACAATCCATGAGCACAGTCAGTAGTTCCCAAGAGAGCATGTACAAAACTCACAGAATCGTGTAGGTTGGAAAAAAACCTTAAAAATCATCAAGTCCAACTGTATTTGGACTCTGGATACCATATAACCATATTTGATAATAGATACTATACCTTCCATTTTTTTAGGAAATAGTTTCATTTTAACTCCATCTCCAAAGATGGCTGCCAGATTTAAGTTAAAAAAAAAAAAAGAAATAAAAATGGGAGAATGGGAATAATTAAATAAAGAAAGTGTTAGGCATTCTTTATTGTTTCTATGTTGATATCCCAGATAAAATATGACACGTCTTGTGCACCCAAAACTTTCATCTGATACATGAAGAAAAGATAGTGCTAGGTCTTTTATTGCACTTGATCTTCTTTTTTTTTTCTCCCAAATAATCGGCTTACTCTTCAGAAACATGCAAGAGAAGTTATGGAGGCCTCAATTTCCGTTGGACAAAAATATTTTGAATCCTTTAAAGGAAATCATACATTTGGACACAATAAGCCACAGATGCCTTTTCATTTTCTTCTTCAAACATAAAGGCCTGCTGACCTTTTGTGATTGATTGCTTCCTGAGAATACAGTGAATTTCCCTTTCATTCTTCCTTCCCTCTGGAGATCAGTGTGTCTTCTGTTTATAGAGAGTAAATCACCCGCATCTTATTTCCTTGGATTGAAGAACCCAACTAGCCCCTCATCTCTTTGACTTTTTCTCTTCCACCATCTGTTCATCATCTGCTTTCATGGGCAAATCCACCCATCAAAACCAAGGAATAGACACCTAGGATTGTATTGTAAATTATTTTCTAGATGCATGTAAAATGATGGGAAAGTCTGCTGAATTGCATTATACCAAGAACAATTTATCAGGTAAAACCAGGACGTTCTGGGAATTCAGATAGATACAAAAAGTTGGAATATAGACTTCATGTTTATTCTTAAACATGCAGAGCTTTGTCTATTTCTTCATAGACAAGCATGTACACAATTTTATTGTAAGCACTAAAAAGTACTGACCTGACCTTTCACTCCCCATACTGCTATTTGTTCCATGTCAGCAGCCTCACAAGCTACAGTTTGTCACAAGCGAGACAAATGCTTAGGGAGCTTTCCCTCTGTTTGATCCCTGAAATCAACTTTATTTCCTCTACAGAATTCCAATTATCCCATTAAACAATGAGTCAGGATGCTTATATTGATACAGGTGCCTTAATTGGTTAATTTGTACTCATGCCAGCCCCAGCTAAGAATTCGTTTCCCTGAGGCCTCCCTAGACAGCCACAGTTCCTCCTAAGCCCTAATGGTAATTCCTGGCAGGTGTAGTGCTGGAGCACAGCATTTAGGTGCACCCACAAGCACCACACACTGATCCGTATTTAGCCATACATATACTTTGCTGCTGAGCTTTTATTTTCTTCTACCTTGTGATTTCTAACCTATTTAGTTTTAATTATAAGACTGCAATTATACAGCACTGACCGTATGCTTCTAAAACCCATTTGCAAGAAAAATGTCCTAATAATATTGCTTTTTTTTAGTAGCACTCCAAAGCAATTAAACACCTATTAGATGCCAGTGAATTCTGCTTGCAGTCTATCATGTGTACATTTATTTGCATATGCTGTCCTCTGAGCGACATAATTTTCATTATTGACTTATGAGGATAGAAGTAATAGACTATTTACTAAACTGTCTTTAACTCTGCATCAACAAAATAGCTAATTAAATGTGTAACAAGTTTCACTGACATAAACTGGGAGATTTTAAAATCAAGGTGAAGAGAAGGACAAACATTCATCTGTGCTCTCTAAGACTCTCTCACCATGTCAAGAAAACAGGTTATCTAGTCTTGTAAATCATCAGAGAAACCAGACAGAACTACAGGTAGATCTTAAAAAGTAATTTCCTAGGAAATCAGTTTTTCAGGACCAAGCAAACCCACTGGTGAACTGCCAGGATTATTATATTCCAAACTTACATCCTGATAAATGTCATGAACATGAGCTTCTGCTATAGTCCCTAGAAGGCAGTTTCCAAGGAGCTATAGAGTAATTAAGTGCCCTGCTCAAGGGACTGTAATAGTTGTTTCTCAACTTCATTTCCAGTTTAGCTTACTTTACGGATTTAATTTCTTTCCCTCTGCCGATGTAAATTAAGAACTCACCTTCTCCCCTCGTTATTCTGCTAATATTAACTGGAAGTTTGCAGGCAGGAACAGCTGTAGGAGGTGATCAGATGATCAGAGTCATCTCTAGCCCATAGATGTAATCCTGTACCTGCCAAAGGCAGCAGCTTGCAGAGAAGCAAGCAATTCAACCTGCATCTTTTGAGTTGCAGACTAATATTCAGAATGGGGGAGGACTCTGCTTTTCTGTTCATGGGAATGTATCTCTGTTTAGCCTTTCAGAAGATACACTCAGTTCATAGGAAGTAAATTAAACAAGCAGTTGCTGCTAATGATCTTGTGCAATACCTGTTTTACATTCTCTCTGTTGTGGCTCGTGTGGTGAGTTGACGCTGGCTGGACACCAGGTACCCACTGAAGCCACTCTGTCACTCCCCTCCTCAGCTGGACGGGAGAGAAAAAACAGTGAAAGGCTTGTGGGTTGAGAAAAGGATGGAGAGAGATCACTCAAAGCTTACTGTCATGGGCAAAACAGACTCAGCTTGGGGAAATTAGTTTAATTTATTGCCAATTAAATCAGAGTAGGATAATGAGAAATAACCCCAAATCTTAGAAGCACCTTCCCCTACTTCTACCTTCTTTCCAGGCATAACTTAACTCCTGTTTTTCTCTACCTCCCTCCCATCCAGTGGGTCAGGAGATGGGGAATGAAGGCTGTGGTCAATCCTTGTCTCAGCCACTCCTCCCTCCTCGGGGGGATAACTCTTCACTCTTCCCCTTCTCCAGTGGGGGGTCCCCTCTATGGGAGACAGTCCTCCATAAATGGCTCCAAAATGAGTCTTTTGGGCTTCCCGTGGGGTCACAGCCTCCTCTGGGCATCCACCTGCTTCAGTGTAGATCCCTTGCAGGGCCTGCAGGTGGATCTCTGCTCCATGGGCAGCAGGGGCACAGCTGCCTCACCATGATCTTCACCACGGGTTGCAGGCGAATCTCTGCACCAGCGCCTGGAGCTCCTCCTGCCCCTCCTTCTGCACTGCCCCTGGTGTCTGCAGGGCTGTTCCTCTCACACAGCCTCGCTCCTGTGGTGGGTCCGTCTTGTAGCCACCTGGAATTGGCTCTGTTGGACATGGGGAAAGCTTCTGGAAATTGCCCACAGAAGCCACTCCTAGCCCCAATTGTGACCAAAACCTGGCCATGCAAACCCAATACAGCTCAACTGTATGATGTGGTGCCTCTGAAATGTGCTAAAAGCTTCATATGCATATAATTTTAAATAATGATTAAAGTAATATAGTTTGACTGGAAAACCCCCAATCAGTCCAAAAATATAGTGGTATCTGCAGACAATACATTCCAGCAAAGAATCTTTTTATACACACAAGCTGACAGGGGAAATTTGTCAGTGGTTTAGTCACCATTCAGCTGAATCACCAATCTCTTTTTAAAAATAGCTTGATTGCAGCAAGGGGGTTCATCTCTCCTTTAGTAAATTAGATTAAATGCAATACAACAGGTACTCTGCAGAGGTATATTTTGGGATAGAAAAGAAATCTGTTTCTCCTTGTGGGTGTTGGCTATTTTATATTGCTTGAGTAGTATCTTTGATAGACTGGAGTGCCAATTGCTGCTATGCAGCAGTATGAAATAATGTCATTTCCAAATGTGCCATCTTCAGGGACACTGCTGCTGAAAATGATCACAAAACTAGTGAGGTTTCTCCTTCTGGGCATAAGTGAACTGTATAAAACAAGTTCCTGTTCATACAAAGCATAATTGTCACAAAAGAATAACAGCAGCATTTAGGACATGTCTTAGGGAGGGAGCCTCTTCAGGTGGTGACCTAGGCCCAGGATGAAGCATTCCTTTCACCTAGGCTCCACAAAACAGCATCTGGAACACCAGGCTTGTGAGCACAGAGCACAGTTTCTAGAGGACTCTAATATATTTTGCAATTCTTATTCCTAATGAATTCAACCAGTATCCATTCCCTTTTACTAAAAGATTCACTGAGATACTTGTGCACATTTATGCAGTAGTATCTGGTACTTTGATTCCTTATAGCCTGTATGTGTTTAATGTCTTTCATGAGACATGTGGTAAGAAACAGACTAGGGGAAAACAGATGAACCAGTCTGGGTTACTTGGTGACTTATCCAAGCTTTAATCTCAAAGTCAAAAGGCAGCAGTTCTGAAAGTCAGAGCTGAGTAAATTCCAGCATGTTCAGCATATTCATCAAAAATATCAGAATTTGTGAATTACTGTCTCCTTACTGATTATGTTTGTGAATGTGAACAAAATTTTCAGAAGTTTTTCATATCTCTGGGACTTCTTCCAAGTTTCTTCTCTGATTTCTCTGGTGTCTACAAAACTATGAATGCAGGTGGAAGGGTTTTCCTCTCAGGTGGGACACTTCTTGGACCTCTCTGGTTTTTTGGGCCACTGTTTTCTTAATAGATGGAGAAATTTTTTTTCTGTTCAGCTCTAAAGATGCTTTTTTTCTTTTATATTCATCTTCATTTTTTACTGTCAGGAGCAGCCCTCAAGATATCATGAACTGGCTTTGTGGCATCTCAGGCTTGAAATGCTGACCTTACAATGACAGTGCTTGTGAGATTTCCAGATCGGTTTTTTGTCATCAGGGCGCTGATTACTGGAAAAAAAAATTTCAAACATTTGATTTTCCATTGAAAGCAACTTCAAGCCTTTTGAAGTTTACTCATTAATTGCTAGGATTTGTTTTATAACATCTACAGCTGGGAAGAAACAGGCTCAATGTTCTGGGAATTTGAGTTCATTTAGCTTGCAAAAGCCACTGAAACAAATTTATACTTCTACGTAAGTGTTATCGATACATATGTTCTCTGGGAATTGGAATAAGGCCAGCATGGCCATGCACTTTCCAGATAAGAAGAGGATGTTCTTTAACATTAGAGCAAAGATACCAACAGGCCACAAAAGGTTTTTCATATTAAACTAGTTGTTTCCAGACTGGGGGTTTTTGTAGAGGAATCTGTGCTAGAAAATAGTGGGGAGTCTGCAGCGAAGAAGGCCAGGGTTGAAGCCATGATAGCTGTAAACTAATCCTTTCCTTTCTATTTCTTGGGTTTAGACTGGGTTTATCCCAAGGTACCCTTTATAAATTGATAGGGCAGTGAACAACCCTGATCTTGGGACACCTGTATGGGCAGTGAGAATGTGGCTGAGAGAGTCTGGGTTGCAATACAGTGGTGGTAACACTGCTTTGTTTCCTGAACAACACGTAGAGCTTAATTTTCAGGGTCTGAATAGTTTTAAACCCTTCCGTTGTGGGGAACAGTAAACATCTCTCTTGTTATTCAGATGTTTTAATGGTTCTATTAGCACTTGCCAAATTTTGTCCATTGTTCATTCCAATATTTGCATCCCACCCTAATGACTCTCTTACAGTCACTGTAATATGTGCTGGATGTGTATTGTTGCCAGTGTTCCATTGAAATTAAAGGTGATCACATCTGGGGCATTATTGGAAATGTATCATCATCACGTGGCATAATTTGTGAGCTTTGGATGTGTACTTTAGCAACAGTGGGATTATTGGCAGAATATGATGTGGAATAATCCAAAATATTCATGCAGAGACTGCACATCCTGTGTTCATTAATTGTTTTCAGCTTCCATCTAATTCCTCAGGGATGGGAACTACACAGAGAAATCCCATGCTAATTAATTATTCATTCATTTTGCATAGGAAAACAATAATCTTCAGACTTAGTTTGATATGATGTTTAAAATGGAAAGCTGAGAAAGGCTTTCCTGCTGCTGGAAGTGAATAGCAAATGAAAAGCTTCCTGGAAGACTGCACATAATTTCCACATGTTCTGAGCAGTGTGGTTTAGAAGGGTTTGTAGCAGCACTGAGGGACAGCCACCACGGCAGAATTATCGACTCACTGCTCTCCACGGGTGTTGTCCAAAGGTGGCCTCAGTAGAAATATCAGAAGCAAAACTAAAATAGGTTTGAGAAGGTCTGAATAGACTGACACTGACCTTCTGGGAGTGTGAAAAGGAATGGGATTGCCGTTGCCAAGCCCATGCAGGAGGAAGCTGTAGTGCTTGTCCAACAGACCAACGTGAAGCAGGAGTCTCCTCCAGTCCCCAGCTTTACTCCAGTACAATCACTGAGTTGGAGGGGACAGTCACTGTTACCAGCTCAGGTCATGCCCACAAGGCAGCTCACTGGGGTCTGACCACCACAAGTTTCAAGGAGGAGCGCACCTAAGCCAGCACAGCAGTCCTGGCCTTCAGCAAATTGGAGATTTTGCTTCTCTTTCAGCCCAACAAGACTCTGGTATCTGATGGTCTTGTAAGTGGCCATACAATACTGCAAATGCTCAGCACTGTGCTCAGAAAGTCTTTCAGAAGATGCAAATATGGAGAGCACTGAGGTTTGTAGGTTGAATTGGTAGGGGTCTCTGGAGCACAGCAATGTATAATTCATAGTACCTTTTTTCCTATGCAAAAAATAATGAAAATAGCAATAGAGCTGGCAATCCCCGGGAGCAAGAAGTCAGGCAAGGAAGGCAAGAGACTGGCATAGCTGAATAGAAAATTGCTGGTCAAACTAAAGGAAAAGAAGCAAATTCACAGGCAATGGAAACAAGGATAGGTGACCAGGGAAGAGTATGGAGATGAAGTTTGGTTGTGTAGGGATGGGGTGAAGAAGGCCAAGGTGAAGCTGAAACTGAACTTGGCAAGGGACTCACAGAGTAGCAGGAAGGGCTTCTACAGGTGTGTTAACCAGAAAAGGAAGGTCAGAGAAAGTGAATGCCCCTGATGGACAGTGCTGGTAAACTGGTAACAGTGGATGAGGAGAAGGTTGAGGTACTCAACAACCTTTTTGCCTCAGTCTTCAATGGCAACCTCTCTTCCCACACCTTGAGAGGATGGAAAGCAGGATGGGGACTGGGGGGCAAAGTCCCTCCCACTGTAAGTAAAGATCGAGTTCGTGGCCACCTGAGGAACCTGAATGTATGTAAGTCTATGGGATCTGATAAGATGCATTCCAGAGTCCTGACGGAATTGACTGATGTGCTTGCTAAGCCTTTCTCCATGATATTTGAAAAGTCATGACAGTCAGGTAAAGTCCCTAGTGACTGGAAAAAGTGAAACCCTGTACTCATCTTCAAAAAGGGTCAAAAGGAGGACCCTGGGAACTACTGACCTGTCAGCATCACCTCTGTGCCTGGGGAGATCTTGGAACAGATCCTCCCTGAAGCCTTGCTAGGGCACATGGGGAACAGGGAGGTGATCTGGGCTTCACCAAGGGCAAGTCCTGCCTGACCAACCCAGTGGCCTTCTGTAATGGAGTGACTACATCAGTGAACAAGGGAAGGGATACAGATGTCATTTATCTGGACTTCTGTAAAGCCTTTGACACAGTCCCCCAATAACATCTTGATCTCTAATTTGGCGAGAGCTGGACTCAGTGGGTAGACTGTTTGGTGCATAAGAAAGTGGCTGGACCATCACATCCAGAGGGTGGTGGTCAACAGCTCAGTGTCCTAATGGACATCAGTGACAAGTGGTGCCCCTCAGAGGTCCATACTGGGACCAGTTATTTAATACCTTCATTAATGACATATACAAAGGGATCAGGACACCCTCAGCAAGTTTGCAGATGACACCAAGGTGAGTGGTGTGGTTGACACACCTGAAGTACAGGATGCCTTGAGACCTGGACAGTCTCAAGAAGTGGTCCCAAGGGAATCTCATGTGGTTTAACAAGATGAAGTGCAAGGGGCTGCACCTGGGTCAGGGCAACCCCAGTGTCAATCCGGGCGGGGGGATGAACAGATTGAGAGTAGCCCTGCCTAGCAGGACTTGGGGGTGCTGCTGGGTGAGAGTTTGGACATGAGCTGTCCATGTGCACTTGCAGCCCAGAAAGCCAACTGTGTCCTGGGCTGCATCAAGAGAAGCGTGGCCAGCGGGTTGAGGGAAAAGATTCTGTCCCTCTGCTCTGCTGTGGACACATAAGGCTGTCCAGGATTTGCCTAAATTTCATTATTTCTGAGTCTGTCTGAATAGCTATTTGAGAGATTTGTCTGCCAGCTGCCCTGCTATGGAGAAATTTTTGATGGTAGCATAAGGTTTTTATGTGTCTGTTGGGCACACTGCATTGAAATAGAGAGGACCAAGCTCAATTTCACCTGTCTTCTGCAAATCAGAGCAGCGGTATGGGTAAAGCAGTGTTGTTCTAGAAGCCTTTTAATTGTAGTGGTATTTTAGTCAAGACCAGGCTTGTTAAGCAGAACTGGTCCATCTGGTCTACTTACAGGTGCTAATAGGAAAAAAGTTAGATTTGGGAATTGCTGTAATTTTTCTTCAGAAATGGGGATGCTGAGCTCATTTGTACTTTCTGCCCGTGGTGAAGCATGTAGTGATTGCAGCAGTGCCACCTTCACGCTCCTGGGTTCAGAAATCAGTGTCTAGAGCTGCAAGCGTTTTCCCAGGGGTAAGACAGACAAGGGAAGAGTTCTCAGTCTTCTCAGAAAGAGACTCCTTTTATCTCTCCCTGCAAGGTGATCAGCCCATTTGTGCCAGAGCAGTGCAAAAGGAACAAAGCATGACTGAGAGATACATGTGGTGCAGTGCTTTTCAGAGCTTATTTTTAGACTGGAAATAATGTTGGTTTTAATCTTCCTTGATGGCTGTTTTCAAAGGCACACAGGATGGACATTGGTATTTTATCTGTCAGTGCAGCCTTGTTTATAAAATCAAGGATACATTTAAATGTACCAAGATTGTAGATGGTAGCTTTCTTTCCAGTTTTTTTTTTTTGTCTCAGCTAAAAGAAATTGCAGTAACTAACTGATTTTAACATTATATGACATTTTCTTTGCTGTGCACAGGGGAAGTGGATTTTTTTGGGATAGAGCAGATTTTCTGTGATTCACTGGATCTGTGTAGAAGGTCCCTGCAGAAGACATGATACCACCTTATACAGTACTTGTATTCTTTATACAGTAAGCTAGTTATGTATTTCTTATTCAGATTCCCAAAGGAACTGGTACTTCCTTGGTGCTAAACAAGCTGTTATGAGGTCCTTCTATTTTCAGCATCATCTTGGTTTCATGAAAATCCATTGGAGAGCTACATGTTGTGGTGGCAGAGCATACTTTACCACTGATTTTCTGAATTTCTAGAGGTCACCGATGAATCTCTTGTCAGCTTCCTTCACTGGCTGAGAATGATTGTTCTCATGGTTTCTCTGTTGAGCTGACTTATCTTTGCATGTTTCCCTTCAGTGTTTTGGGAGTGCATCCCAATCCATGTTTCTATGCAGAAAAGCCAGACATTTTACAGTTCCTTGGGGTAAGTGTGATGTGATAATCTGAGCCTGTCAGCAGTGACAAAACTTTCAGTCCCTGTGTGGTGAGAAGGAAGAGGCGAGTGTGAAGAGCAAGGTGCACACACTCTCAAACCTTTTCCTGCTGTCTTGGTAGATGGCTTTGATAGTTTCACAGAAACCAATGGGGAAAGAAATGACACCAGAGAGGCAAAAAATCTATTTTGTCCTCCATTGTCCTCTTTTTCTAATGTGTTCTTCGATACAGATATGGCAAAGGTACAGAACAACAGCATAAAAAAATACAGACAGTAATTTTGAGAAAAAGGGATTGCACTAAATGCTACCTGCTGTCTACCCCATTTCAGATAAAAAGTAGTGAGTCTCACTGAACATGTTTTAGTCTTGAGAATTCAAGTTTTAAGTTGAAATGTGTTTTTTCACTGAAGTTTTGTGATAAGTTTAAGGAAAGGCAGAGAGAGAGGAGAAAGAGGCAAGGACTAATCGAGGACTAATTTGTTTCAAAGTCTGTTATATCCAAGTATCATAGAGAAGTGCCTTAACAGAAGAGATGTTTTATCAAAGGAAAGCAAATGTGAGATCATAAAACAAAAGATGAAAAATGTCTTAATAAAAGATTAATAGAAACATAAATAGTCTCAAATTTGCTAGAGGAGCAAGGAAAAGAGCCTCAGATGAGACACTTAAAGAAAAAGAAATTGTGCCTAGTAATCTTGAAAGAAGGTAACTGCAGTTATGTCACACAAGACAACCAACTCAAGCTGAAGCTTTTCTATCCATTCTTCCACATTGCTCTAAAGTCACCATCTGCCATTGGTGAAACAGCCATGCAGAGGCTTTGCCAGGAACTGTGATGTCTTGGAACTTCAGTTCACACAGGGTGAGGGAGGTCCACACCACAGAAGAAACACCCCCAGAGCCGAGTTTAGACATCCCCTACACATCACAGGAATCAGAAGCAGCAGTGTGGGGTGTTAGAGGAAATGGAATGGTGGAGGCAACCACATGAGTCACATAGCTCAGGGTGGTCAAAAGTCCAGCCATGGTTTATCAGCAGCTTCCTCAAGCATCCCAGGAGCTGATTGTAAATCAGGAACATAAAAGCTCTGGATGAGTTTTTCTTACATTGCAGTTTAATTACAAAGTCTTTTACTTGTCTCTGCCTGTCTTCAGCCATCTCTGGTTTAAACATGTGGGCCCTATTTTTAGGCTCTTCCACCTTACTGTTGTTGAGTGCCCCTGTGACGAGGATGTGGTTCAGCATTTTAGGGCTTTTCTGTGCTTAAGATCTCAAAGTTTTAGAGGTTTAAGTAGAACCAGGTGGTAGTTTTCTCTCATATCATATTTAATGGACAATGCTTAATATGCCACAGAGCTTTCATGCCTACCCCTAAAAAACAAAAAGGAATAGACCTTCTAATCTGTGGAGTTAGTATAGTAGCCAGATCCTAGGGTGGCTCACAATGTTTATATGGCTAGGCTCCAATTCCATGAAGCTTTATTCTGCTCAGATAACAGGCACTAGCACCAAGGCCTACTCCAAAGTCCACTTGTAGCCATTAGAAAGACACTCTTGATCATCCTGCTTTGAAGGGTGCCTCCATCCATGTATTTATTTCTCTCAGTCTGAAGGGGTGCATGAGAATTGCAGGCAGAGAAGACACAAAGTAGCTCTGACTGAGGGACTGAAAGCACCAGGAACCCAAACAGACCTGGAAGCAGCTCTGTGATGAGGAGCAGGGTTTAACTGTTTCAGGCAGTGTCACACAAGCAGGGGTCTACTTTTTCTGACCTCAGCAGATGCTTTTGCATGGCCCTGAGCTACAGTGGTTGGACTTGGGCCAGAAACTTTCAAGTGTGAAGGCTTTCTGACACCTTTTACTGTGCTTTGAAACAAAGATCTGAAAAATCAGTCAGTATTTCTTTTCTTACTCAGCTAATTATGTGTGATTATAAGCATGCCTCTGTAAAATATCACAAAAAGAAATTTAGTTCAAATACTGTAAGGACACAAATATGTGATACAAAAATCACCAGGGTGAATTTTCAACAAGAGTTTTGCTTGTTTTTTCCTAGTGAATGCTCTCTGTAGTCCCTCTCAATGGTGATAACTGGTTGCATTCATTTATACTTGTCAAAAGCAAAAACATGGGAAGTCTTTTTAGTCAGCTGTACAGAAGTACCTGCTGCTGGTCTTGATTTGATTGTTGAGAAAAAAACCCCAAAAAAACAACCCAACCAGATTACTAGATCTCCATAGGAAGCCAAAGAAGCCACAAAGTTCATTGTAACAGCATGCCATGACTGGAGCAGAAGGGGGACGTAATACTAGCAAGAGAGGTTAAGAAGAGATGTGAGAATCTGTATTAGGGCGTCATGGTCAGCAGCTACATTTATATTTTGATTTACATTGCCTCAAGACCTAGCTTCTTGCTGATATTGAAAAAATATCTCTTTCTGTCACCTCTTTTCTCTAACCAAACCAGAGCTGTAAGTGTGACCACATGCCTGACACCTCACCAAACAAATCCCCATATTCTCATCTTCTTCCCCTTGCTCATCCCAGACACAGCCTGCCAAGCCTGTCTCATTCCCTCACCCCCAACTCGTACAGCCCAGCACCCCCTGGGGTCCTGCAGCCCTGCTCTGTTTCACTGCAGTCTTTGCCTTTCCTGTTCCTTATGCTCCTCCTGGTGGGACTCCTGCGGCAGCATTGCCACAGCTGGGGGAAGGGATGTGGCTTCATCGTGGGGACTGCAACACGAAATGTTTGTTTGTTCCTCTCTGTTCTTTTGCTCTTTGGGTGAAACAAATACAATAATACACTCTGCAAAGCCTTCCTGAGTGTGGGACCCCACAGCAGCACAGGTATTTTATGTGCCATACCCCCAGAACAGCAGCTGTGAAACTCAGTGCCACTTGGATATACAGCTGCTCTTACCTCAGGGCTCCAGGCAGGATAGCTTTGCTATCAAGGTGCCAGGTCCAGACTCACAGCTAACACCTTGCACTTCCCACACTAGTGGTCCCTTGAGGCTTGAGGAGGAAACTGGACTGTGAATAACGAGGTATCCGAACAGCCAGTGACTCACTGGAAGTCCGTGGTCTGAGATATTGACAGTCTGCCAACAATTCTATCATGGTTGTCAGTGAGAGGAAACGCAAGAACAGAACCACAAAGTGGTGTTGATTTTTAAAGGTCAGCATAGTTGTGGTTCAAAGTCACTGTGGGAGGAATCTTCCGGATTTTCACAGAGATTTCCCTGAGAAAAGGAAAACTAAAAAAATGTGGATTACCTCCTCTTAATGCAAAATACCTATAAATTAGTATTCTGCATACAATGGCCCAAACTTAACTACGCATTCTTCTTCGTATTTCCAATGTTGAATTACCTTGAACTTCTAAACATTTCTCATCATAGGAATGCCAAATTTATGGAAGTATTTGCTTGTGCATTTGATTGTCTCTCATCCCAAAGGTGATGTAAAATAAGTTTGTGCGATGGGATTACCAGGAAGAAACCAATGAGCCCCATTTGCTTGTAGTTCATCATCTGCACTGAGGAAGGTGGGAGAGCCCCCAGAGTTAACAGATGTGTCTGAAAATCATGATTTCTTTTTTATTGTAGGCTTACTGATCATTACCAAGTTGACAAAATGACATTCAACTGGTAAAAAAAAGCTAGTAATTGTGTACATTAATGCAGCTAATATCCCTGGGGTTTTCATTTGACACAAAACAAATTTAACAAAAAACCAAATCAAATTATCCTCAATATAAATGAGTTATAGTATGTTTGCACTACCGCAACTCCAGAAATAAATGGAAGATTCTAAACCAGCTAAAAAAAGTCAGAGCTCATGGGAGAGCTGTAGGTCCCTGAGCTAGAGATGGTTAGATGGAATAATTTATCCTGCAGGTGAGTCTTTCCATCTCTGACAGCATCTGTCTCATTTGTTATTTCTCTGCCTCCTACTTTATATGGCTCACAGATGTTACCCTCCCTGCATTTTTGTGAACTTGTAAACACAATACTAAGATCTTTTCACTTTCTGTATCTTGTTCTGTTGAATTACTCAGTCAAGAACATTTATTAGTCAAGCATAATTTCTTCCTTTTGCTCCATAGATTCAGACATTGATTATTGCTTAAGACACCATCTCTTTGAAGAGTAGATTATGCAGTAATGTAATAATGATCCATTTCAGGTAGGTAGCCCAGATAGTCTACTAGATATCTCTACACTGTTCCTAGCTTGATTTTCTGAATTAAACCAGAATCATTAACAAAATCTTTTCAAATATGGGCAAAAATAAGAATAGATATCAAATATAAGCTGACATAAGCCTGTTTCATCCATGCTGAGAAATTCCTCACTTTCTGTGGGAAGTTTTTCAACTTCTTTGTTGCACAGCTGAATTAAACTTAAAACTCAATCCTCTCTTGCTGTCATTGCATCATGCAGAATATCTGCTCACTGCAGTTGTGGAGCTGGTTTCTGTAAAGGTAAAAAAAAGCCATTGTTCATCTTCATACTTCCATGCATTGAGTAAGTCCCTGGCACGGAGACTGAGATACAGAAAAGTAATGTGCAAACTTAAATTGTGTGGGTGAAGGACCACTCTAATACAGTCACGGGGTTTTTTCTTTATGTTTCTTTGAGACCCGTGTGATTTCCTTAGCTCTTCATTGCCTTGCATAGACAGCATTTTATCAGTAGAGTAACTGATGAAGAGCCCTTCTTGAGTTATCCTGACTTAATTTAGAAAAAAAAAATGGCTGTAACTTTTGTTAAGGAGAAACTCAGCCCTTCCTAAAATACATTTTTCTATAGCCTCTAATTTATGGCAAACTTAATTCAAAGTTACCAGAATATTGCATTCTTCCTTGTATTGAGTAGACTTTTTCTTTTTTAATGTTAAAAATTTTAGAATTACTTTTTTTTTTCCTTGGGAACTTATAATGCTAATATTTGAAGTGAGGCACCATTTAGCTAGATTGTGACTGAAACAGTAACACTGCTTATTAGAATAAGCTGGACTGACTTAACTGCTTTGCCTTGCCTTTTGCTGTCTTTTTTTATCCTCATGAACTTGTAGCACCAAGCTGAAGATGAAAAGTGGAACTCTTGGGAAAAGAAAAGTGGTTTTCTGTTTTTTGTTGTTTTGGTTTTTTTTTGTTTTTTTTTTTCCAAGAAATCAAGGACACTTAAAGGAAAATGTATGGGAGTTGAATGTTCTGTAAAATTTCTTAGAAAACTGTATTTATGTGGCTCCAAAAAAGGACTCCTTGACCTGGATCACTTCCTCCTGACTAAGCGCCACTATGCCATAAAAAGCACATATCATTGGATTTGGTCTTAGCCAAATCTTTCTCTTCTTGTCCACTCCTCCACTTGTAGATCTTCTCGTCTCTACTAAGTGGTAACATGTCTAATAAGTTCATACTTCAGCCTTGACACAACTCAACAGAAATCTTTGTCCGCCACAAGATGCAAAATAATTGAAACCCAGGCTTCCTGGCATCTGACTAGACACATGGAGTCTTCAGAATGTCTCAGCAAATTTAAAGGTTTTGATTTTTCACTAACTAAACCCTTTACTTTATAGGTATTAAGTCAAAATGTTAAAAAAAAAAATCAAACCAACCAAATGACAACAACAAAAAAAACTCACCACCAAAAAAAACCCCCACAAAAAACCCCAAACCTTTCAGGGAAGTTCATCTGAAAAGACTAATTTGTAGATGGTAGTATTCATATTCCTTTGAAAAATGTCTTAATGGCATCAGGCAATCCAACTCCTGTAGTTTTTTGTGAGAACCTATGATAAAAAATTTGCCTTGCCTAGCCTCATTGTTTTTTGGTTGGCTGTTTGGTTTTGTCTTGACCTTTCTATCTTTATGGAATTTTCCTCCTTAATCCTCCCTAGATTTAGGATTAGGACTCAATCCCCACACTAGCTTCAGAAGTTTGCTGAATTAATCTATTGCTGCTTGAATCCCTGAAGTGGATTCTATTTTATTATGGAATGCTTAGGAATTACTGAAACTTCAGTGGAGACTGTTAATGAGAAGCTGAAAGTCCACTTATTAATTAATATATTGTAGTCTCTTTCACTTGGTTTTAGTTCTGTACCATGGCCTGGGGGGACATATCTCTTAGGTTGTCTGGCAGCAGCCTCATTATTAACAGAAATGGGCCGTAACTTCTCCAAATAAAATCTTTTCATTGATCTTAAAAGAGAAATTTTAACTTTGAGCACTTTATTTAGTTTCATAGCCATCTTTTTGTGTCATTGTTGTAATGCTGGGACCCTGAGGTCTACTCTACAAGGTCACACCACGTTGTGCTCTGTGTCATTAGGACTTGCAGGTCAAAAACACTTGGGTCAGGAGTGACACAGCTGTGAAACTTGAAAACAACAGCCAATATTGAGGTTTAAGTGGATGGCATTTGTCCCCAGCAGTCACTTCAGAGTAAAAGTGCCCAATGCCATTTTGATTCTGGAGGGGCCAGCTTTCAGATACCTTTAATAAAAAACCTCAAAACAATTCCAGTGTTTAACCTACAGTCACTAGAGCTTAGGACCACAGACACGTGTAAATGTGCAGCTTACACCCAGAACTTCTTGAAATCAAGAAGAAAAAGGACAGTTGAATAAGGCACAGTGGTTAGTTTCAAAAAGGCAGTCAAAAGGTTCAAAATTTTTTGTTGGTGTCTGATCTACAAAAATCACCAAAAGCTACCAGTTGGCATTTTCTGGCCATGGGAATAGCTGTAGGGATGCTAACTCTACTAGCCCCAGCACCAAGAGCTACCCTCTGCCTAAGTAAATCCCCTTGTAGTTTCAGGAACGCAAAGATTGACTTTGTATTTTGTGAGACTATCTGGATTTTTTACAAAGAAATATGAATTAGTCAGTGTAATATGATTTTGCAATTTTTTTTTTATTTTTAGGAAAAAATTGTCCAGAGAATAAAACAATTGCTGAAAAAATTTGAAAACTGTACGTAACAGTTTTGAGTAATATTATGTAACATTCAGCCAAAAGATTTTGACAAGATGCAATGATAATATAGAACAGGATTTGGTAAGATAGTAAAGGATGGGATAGGATAAGCAGAACAGGTATTCAAAAAAGTATCAGTGAGTGCCCTGAAAGAACATACTCTTCCTAGGGCTTAAATCTGTATTCACATGGGCTGGTGGAATAGCAATATGTGTTCTACAAAACCACATTAATTCAAAAAATTTTGCATTTCTGAAGGCTGTGTAAATTGCTGTAGGTTATTCAGAGATTTGGGGTTATTCCATCTGTCTTACCAGTTCTTTATTTTCCCCTTGCTTATTTCCCCACTAATTTTTGTCTGTTATACTTCACATTAGGAGGTCTTTGTCTTCACTATCATTGACTTTTGGAATCGTTTGTTCCCCATAGAGTAAACTGTACTAATGGGAATGTGCCATCATTTTGGACATTCCTCCTACAATACGGAGAAATCTCAAATATACCAGGATATTTTTATATCAGATATTCTCACTAAAACATTTAAGAAACAAAGTGGAAGCCAAGTTGAAAGATCTTTAGTGGCTTGACCCAGAAGCTTCTGACGTAGGTGCCCCACAGCAGAGTGTGTGTGCCCTTGCTGCATAAACACGGATCAGCAGTCAGAGGCATCAAGGGCTGGCTGTGGCACACTCCTCTATGAATGCACTAGGTTATTGCAGGTCACTCATATTATAATTTGAATTTTATATTTCTATGACCTAAAAATGATCTACAGACCTGTATGATCTACAGGACCAATGGATATTATAGACTTGTTTAATAAAGGAAAAATTGTACCAATGCTTGGAAAATTATGAAAAAATATCAGTTTCCTGCACAGATTTAAGATTTATTGGTTTGACTAGTGTCTGTATGAAGAGAATACACATATATGTATAATTTCTCCAATGACTTTCAAGCTGTTTTGCTGAATTTTGCATGGTGATAGAGGACTTAGATACACAATTTTCTAACAGGTTTGAAGTCGAAAAGTGACTAGGAAAAATAAGGCGGGGGACCAGTAAGGCACACATGAGCACATCTCCAACTGCACTAGGCAGGTCACATGTGAAATAGGTGAATTAGGTGAAATAGGTGTTTTTGGATGTTTCAGCCAAGGGAAAAGGGTTGGTCAGAGCTTAGTTTGTTAGCAAATTCAGCTATAATTCATCTATAATAAATCAGGCTTTGCTTCTTCTGCTGGTCCCAGAACTGTTTGTTATATGTTTATTTTAGGGTTCTGTGCTTGCCATAAATCTGGGGCTTTTTTTCAGGCAGTGACAGTGATATATTGGTATGACTATGTTGGCTCCCAGAAGTGGGACTGTAGACATGCTGAACAGAGTTCATGTTTCCTGTTTTTATAAAAAAAAAAAGGATCACCTATCATCGCATTCGTCTGTGGTCAGAGTCCATGGACATGGTTTACTCTTGACCAGAGGGGCTATGAAAGAGCTCATTTTTCCTGAGTGAATTTCAATTTGTAGGCTCCAGTTTAATTTTTTTTTTTTCCTGATGATCTAACTTAAACAATATCAAAATTTTCTGAACAACATGGGACTGGATTGGATCTCCTGGGCAGGCCATCAGTGCAAGGACAGCTGACTTCAAAAGTAGCCTTTTCCTTTCCAGACTTTTTCTCTATTTCAGCAGAAGTGGGAGAGCAGTTTCCAATAATGAAATTAAAGGAAAAAAAATTGTTTGTCCTGAAAATATAATGTCAAAAGAGCGTCTAACATTGTCAGGAACAAGGTAGGGAAGAATGGGGATGGGGTCAGAAACGCAGATCAGGAATGAGAAGCTGGTGCTTCCTGTGTGGGCCAGGGGGATTTTTGTGTGCAAGTCTTGGTGATGAGAAACCAAAAAGAAGTGGCACAACACAGGATGGGGGTACCAGGGTCGGGGAGCAGGGGGAGAGCCAGAAGGTGAAGAAGCAGCACCCCGATGGGATTGTATAGCAGTGGAAGCAGAAGCCAGACTGGGAATTGGAGCAGGGCAGAGTGGGGTGAGGTGCCTGGCAGGAAGAAGAGAAAATAAGAGACCTGGAAAGTGGTGAGAGAGAGAGTGCCTGAGACTCGAGGATGGTGAACACCCTACACCCAGAGGACAGGAGGACAAGGGCATTAATGTGTTTCTCTGTTGCCAGAAAACACTTGCAATGGCCACTATCCAACCACATTTCTTGTCCCTGGCAGTAGGTGGTTCATGTAGGATAGAGACACAGGGTTACTTTTTAGCCAGGGAGATTTTATACCAAGGTGGCTCTGTAGGGTGCTGCTTCAATTCTATGTGCCCTGATAGTGATTTTTGAAGACAGCCCAAATTTTGGTGTTGAATAGCTGACTTTGTATACCTAACCTTTTTGTCTGCTCATAATATGTGTGTGTTAATAGAAATATATGATTAAAGGGAAAATGCCAAAAAACAAAGCCTAAGTATAAACAATGCTGCTGGAATGAACCCCAAACTAAGAGAGAGTCAAGGTTGTTCCTACCTGCTCCTCTCCTCCTTCTTTACCCACAGCCACATAAAATGTGATTTTTTCCAAAACTGGTACAGATTTCATTTGCTGGCAAGGCTAATGGAGAATGGAAACTCAAGGGCAGCTTTTTTTTGTTGCACCTGCTGTGTAAATAGACCAGGAGCTTAAATATGGCCAAAGGCTTTTCATCCACCATGATGACTTATTAAATTGTGATACACAGGTCTGGGAAAAAGGAGGAGCAGAAATGGCTATGAATATTGCTTATATTTTTGTAGTGATGGTCTCAAGTAAGGCTAGGACACCGAGGTTTTGAGCTCTACAGTGAGAAGACTTGGACTGAAACAATTTTACGTCTCCTCCTCCAGATCCCTTTACATCCTTCCTTGTCTGTGATAACACACGCTCTCTGATCTCCCTTCAAGCTTTGTGCACACGGATTGCTAAAGCCATCTTTTTTTCCCTTTTGACCCGATTATGACACTTCCAGCTTTGAAACATTATGTATGCTGTCTTCTCCTCTCCATTCTTTTCTTCTCTGTGCCATCTCCTTCAAAGACCCACACAATTTTTATTCCTTATTTAATCCCTCTGACATGCTTCCAACTGCCCTTAGTCCTTTGCAAGTGCTTCCCGATCTTTTTTGACAGCTTAGATGAGAGTTGGCTCATATAGTTCCAATTATGTGCAAAATTTTTCATAGTGTTTGGGGATCAGGTCTGTTTGAGCAGAGAAAATGTCTTTCGTTGCATAATCTCTTATGGAAGATTTTTCTAAAGCTTCCCATGAACCTCTTTGGTTCACAACAAGGAAAATAAAGAAACAAAATGGGAACATTTGTGAGTTCTTATGCTGATTGTGGAAAGGCTGGGTAGCAGCCTGTTGGAGAGAGACAGAATCCTGGAATCTACACAAACATTGCCTTTGCCTGGAATGTGTCCATTGAGGTTTGTTTATCTTCGGCATAAAGTCTGTTTTAAACAAGCAAATGCCAAAATTATCATCCCACACTTACCTGGATGTCATGCTGACCATCTAGGGGAAAAGTTTCTTCTAATGTGAAAACAAAGCATGGTTGGTAAAGATGATATTTGAGAGAAAGAATATGGTCAGACACCAAGTAAAACTGGGATAGCTGTTTCTTCCAGAAACTCCTTCCTTTTAAACCATTAGGTGCACTATGGATGCAGTGGTGTTATATCTTCTAGTATAACAGAGAATTAAAATTTAAAAAAATCAGACAGAGAGAAAGGTTTTTTTGAACTGGCATTAAAGTTTGTCTGTGCATCACCACAGCCTTTTCTCTTTCTACTGGCCAAACATGAAATGCAGGGCTTTTAAGGGCTGAGTTTCACAGGCACACATCTGATGAGGTAGAAGGTGTGTCCCTCAGCCACTGAACTGCATCCCAGCGTTTTTGCTCTATCATACCTGATTGATTCCCTTCGGCTTCGGGATTCTGCAGGGAAGACGAATGTTTATGGAATTACAGCAAGCTGAGCTCCCCAGACAAACATACTCTCAAAGTGTGCCTGCTTCTATAAAGTGGGAAAGCTTTGATTAATAGGAATAGCACTAGACTTTAAAGCGCACTTTATTTCATTGATGAACTTTGAGGTGTCTCCTGCAGTAACAGTTTTGTAAACTGTAATCGTTAACATCGCTTATTCAGGATTTACAGGAGTGACTAACGTTGCCTATTTTTTCAGGCTGCTACAGGGATAAATAACTGATGTTGAAGAAGCAAATCAGGATCTCTGTGGAAAAAAAAATAGAAAAAAAAGAATTGTGTGTGGGTTTTAGAACCAGCAAATCATTTTTCTGAGGTGCCTGTAAAAGTACATGGTGTGATGTGACTGTTTTATAAAAGAGGGAAGGGTGATGTGTGGGCTCCATTACATAATATTATTGCAGAGCTAGAACAGTGAAGGGGCACAATGGAAAAGGGATATCATGGAAATCAATTTGCAAAAATTAAAGTGTTTGTTCAAAACCTCCTCCATAACAGGATTAACTGCCAAGGAAATTAAAAATTATGTAAGAGGAATAGCTGAAGAGATAATCCAGGATGATCCAAAGGATTTTGCAGATATCCCTGTAATGTTAACAATCTTGTCATTAAATCTAGCAATTTAATGAGCTACATTCTTCATTGGTACAAGTACAGTTCCATGTAGATACTTAACACATTTTTTATTTTGACACAGATCTAAGGTCGATACACTTGTTTTAGAGTATCATATTGTGCATCAGTACACATATATTTAGCAGTACACTCCTGTTGAAGGCAGTATATCTGTGATGATTAAAAAGCCCAGGATGTGGTTCATAAACCATTACTTTCAGGGATGTCTGAAACAAGTGCTTGAAATCTTGCTTTGTACTCACAGTGATGTATAGCACCAGCTTGTATCTGCAGTTTCATCTGTCTCTTGGTGTTTGGTGCTGTCAGGCATTTTGACACATTCTACTTTTATTGGCTGAAAAACAATGTAATAGTAAATAAGAATAGAATGAGCCAGTTGTCTTCACAGGAAAAACACTTTAGGTGCTGCGATTTCCTTGATGATTAAATGATGCCTCTTGAATTTGCATGAATATCCTTGTGGAGTTACAACACAACAATGTATGAATGCAGTGAAGACAATTTTGGTCCATCATCATCTCACAGGTCACACCAGGAGCAACATGTGACAAGATCTGACTCTTGGCTAGTTTCTTATGATGTGCTCTGTTACTGTGAGTCTGCTGCAGTAGGAATGTGTTACAAAAGTCAATGAGTGATTGCTGCCCTTCCCTCTCCTGCTTTTTGCTCTCTTTTTATTGCTTACTGCTCCTGGAGCTTTCTTGAAGCAAATTGAGTGCTGTCCTTAGCAACTCTCCTTGAAGTTTGTTGCACCAATCAATCTCTTCTTCCCATGAATAATCCCAACTTTCTTTCTTAAAATATTAATTTTTGCTTCACTTGGGCTTTTCTTGCTTCAGCCAGCTCTCTTTGCAACACAGCACACGTCTCTTCCTCTGAATGTGAAGTGTGCAGATCAACTCAGTGTTTTATAATGTCCTAATTACTGTACTCACAGGTTACTGGGTTATAGCAGTACGCCAGAGGGTCAATGAACCTTTTAAGTTAAATGAGGAGATGTATCTTCATGGGACCTAATTAGAAGGTGAAGTTAATAAAGACAGAAGGGAAAAAAAGCCAGTAAGAAAGTCAGATACCTTCAAAAACTGTTGAAAGAAGTCATCTATTGGGGTCCTTTTTAGCTGGGCTTTCCCAAGAGGTGTAGTGTGAGGATCTTTGTGAGAGCCTGATGACAAGGGCTGGAGGTTCCCAGGTGGCAGTTCCCTGGGGAAGCCAAGGACCTACACCTGCACTTCCTTATGACACATCCTAGCAGGAGAGACCAGAGGAGCCAGAGGAACAGCAAGGAATGTGAATGGCTGCTTGCATGATGTTGGGAGGCTAAGCAGAGGATGGGGAAGCAGCAGAAGTAGTTTCCTGATACCTTCTGCTTTAACGCTACCTGGGAACCATGTGCCAGAGGAGAGGAGTCTACTGGAAACAGAGACAAATCCCAGGGCAAATAAATCAGGAAAGCTCCTCTTGGGAGCACAGAGACTGTTGGACCATAGACTTTTACTGATGCCATATATAATGGGACCCCTACATTTTTATGGAGACATTCTGTTGGGATTTTGAAGCATTATTCTGAAGCACTGGGAAAAATAACTGCTCCAAGACTCAGTATTTCTGAATCATTCAATTACAATGTTGTTTTTAAGAATTGTACATGGAATGAAAATAGATGTTGTGTCTCCCACGCAGCCTTGGGCAGAAAAAATCATGATGAGTTTGGAATGGTGTTTGTTGACACCACTGAATTGTATTTGAAAAAGAAATTGCACTGCACTGATTTCCTTCATTATTAGTGATTCAATACTAAGAATAGAAGTCTATTATTCTTATTATTGTGTGTTCATGTTCCTCACAGGAGTTTATGTAAGCAGGTACCCATACCGAATCCTGTGTGAACTCAGTATTGAGATGTATTTTTTCTACACAAATGCAATTTGCTTGAAAGGGCATGACTCTGGCTTTGACTTTCACACATAAATCTCATTTCCCACTTTATATATGTTCATTTTATCGTCAGATTCTTTCACCCTTCCATCAGCAATGCAAAGTTAGATCCTCTCTTGACCTTAACAGAGATAGGATTCCTGGTCAGTATGTAAAATGTACCTACTCCTCGGTGTTTGGGTGTTTGCTAAGCACAGTCTTTTATATTTATTACATTATTTTTATAGGAAGTTTACTTTTTTTTTCCCTGTGGTTTTTGTTGTCTCTTTAGATTTGGGCTTTTTTGTAGACAGAATGAGAATTAATAAAACTTCTGTGATTTAATTTTCATCACTTGTTGGCCCAAGAATGTATTCCTTTTGTGACATTAATCTCTTAGAGAAATTCTCACCTATTTTGTCTTTGTGGGCCAGGCATAATAAAAGGATTCTCCAGGCAGGTTCATGGCACTGTCTGTCGGGCTGGGTGAGCAAAATTATTCCTTCTTTTCCAAGTACAAGAGCCTGCTGCCTTGATGCTTTGGAAGTGTGGGCTCCTTGCTGAGTTAGGTCACCCATGGACAGAAGAGCAGCACAAGGCTCTGAGAATGTCAGATGGACCTACAGCCTTCAGATAATCCTGGAACCATAGAGTGATTTGGGGTGGAGGGCACCTTGAAGGGCACGTAGTTCCAACCCCCCTGCCATGTGCAGGGACACCTTCCACTAGACCAGACACATCCAGCCTGTCCTGGAACACTGCCAGGGGTGGGACAAAACTCTGAGTGCTCGAGGACATACAGAAAAACTTTGCAGTCCATAGGCACCAGCACTACCATAAATGCAGGCATTGCTGCTAGAGGTGGCTCATCCCGGGTGCCTCCTGGCAGCAGCACTTTGTTGACTCCTGTTGGCAAGCAAGGAGTGCAGAGAGGAGTGTGCCAGCTGAATTTCCTTGTTACTTTGGTGTGCCTCAGGGTGTTGCTTTGAAAAAGCAATTCCCTACCTGAACTAAGGAGCAGTTTTGAACTTGCAGTGAACAGAAGTCAAATTACAAAGGTCAATATTAAAAGGAAGAGTTTCGCTTATAATGTGGATGAAATATTCAGAATCATGCAGAGAAATGTTTGGGCAGCCAAATTTGCCTGATGGATCTGGAGTTATCTTAGGTGAATGACACTGCCTTAAAGTAGCTGATGACAGGGCTATGCAAGTAGATGCTCAGGCACTGTGGTTCTGTCTTGTGGGTTTGTGCGTTTGGGGTTTTTTGTTGTTTTCTTTTGTTTTCTTTTGGGTTTTTTTTTGTTGTGAAGGAGTAAGAGAGATTTCAGCAAGTATTTCATCCCCAGATCCTGTGTGTGACTGAACTCCTTCTAATGGGGCTGAAGCACTTTGAGACCTGTGAGATGGCATCATCCAGCAGAACAGCAAACACAGCAGGTGGGAATGACTGTTTACAGAAAATTAAGATAAATCTAGATGTATAAGATTTGTCTTTCAGCAAGGTGTTTGAGGTACCCACATTTGTGAGAAAGCATGGGGATGTGGTAAAGTGAAAATGAGGATTACTGAGGAAATTATGCCAGCCTTCCCAGGAAATGGGGATGGACTCTGTGGATGTCACGTGTCCGTGTCCTTGAAGCAGCTTGTCATCATAGATGGGATCAATTTCTATTCAGGAGATGCAAAAACCCTTCTGTAAATCTAGAAGAGGGAAGTTGAATTTTTTTTCATATTATAATGGATGGAAAAGAATTTGGGTAAAGGTTGTAAAAAAGCAATTACTTCTTGTGTGTGGAAGTGACCTGTGGAAGCAAAGTACTCAGCTAAAGAGTAGCATTGGAAAAAACACAGAATTCCTTCATAAAACAGTTCTCTGTGGATCTGGTTAAATATATTTTTATATTGCTGAAATAGAAGTTATAAGCTATATATACTGTACTATAAGCCTTGCACAGCTGAGATGTCTGGACTTTTTCACATTTATTTGTCCTATGCTTTTGCTAGACTTTTACCGGTCGTCTGCACAGTAACACTTTTACTGGGCTGGCTTACACAGTTCACAAGGCTATATTTATCACCTATTTTCTGCTAAAGCAAAGAACCTATCCTCACTGGGGGTTTTTTTCCAGTTGTTGGTATAGCTTCATCAAAGTTGTTACTTCTCTTAGGTTTGTAAAAAGATTAAGAGCTGAACTTCCATTTATAGGGAAATAATGTGTAACAGTTTCTGTATCTTCAATGACTTTAGAAAACTCATTAAAGTACTGAATGATCAGAGATGAAAAATGTGCTTTTTTTGAAGTTATTTGGTCCGTTCCTTTCTGTGGACCTCCAATCCCAGCCCAAACACAGGCTTGATTCCTCAGAAGCTTGTCCCTTTAAGCTGTCAGTGTTCATGTTGTCTGTACCAATATTCTTGGGGCATGCATTTCCCCGTACATTAATAACCCAATTTTCTTAATAAAGCAGGGCCAGTGCAATCATGGTTTTGTGGGCAGAGGAGAGGGAAGACTGGTTAGCAAACAGTGAATGCCAACTCACACCTGCACTGAACTCATTGAAAAGTCCCTTTAGCTGAATGCTGAATGCTCAGCCTTGGTGAAATGGGGGTGCCTCACTGCAGTGTCTGAGTAGCTCCCAAGGCCACTGGCTGCATGGGGGAGGGTCACTGCCACATCTTTTTCAGTAGGAAAGAAAGGTAAGAAATGAGGTTGTCCTTTAGCATGAATGATTTGTCCTGAGAAAATTCATAGGCTGACTGGGAATTGAGTTTACTTTAAGGGCCAGTCTGATGTTTTAGTAGAAAGACCAGGAATATTCCAATTGTCCAGTCAGAGGAATAAAATGGAGGTCGTATCAAACATGGATAACTAATATAAACCTTTCAGAGTAATTCTAGGCAAAATGTCTTAATTCTGTTCCAGAAGTCTCCTTTTCTGAATTGCAGAGAAGTTATCTGTCCCTAAATCAAATGGCCCTAACAATGTGTGGGCTGATGGTCTGAAATCAAAATCAATTCCACTGGTTAATTATCAGTTAATCACTTACAGTCCTTTAAAAAATGTACTAATGAAGTTGCTCTGATTAGAAATATAAGGATATTGCATTGCTGGGATTTCCAAAGTGCCAGATCTTTCCATCTCCTTAGTCATGCAAGGCGCTCCTTTAAATTCCCTTGCTAAGGTTACTCAAGACACTTCACTGAAATGTGCCCTCTATTTCAAGCTAGAGGCAAATTAGTGTCAAATTATGTGCTTTCTCTGAGCTCAGCTGGTGGATAATATTTTAAAATATCATTTTGAAGAAACTCTATTGTCACAACAAATCTTTTTTTGGTAAACAGAATCTTCACATTTCTTTTAGTGCTTTATTTTCAGGCAATGCAGGCTATTGAAATGCACGAGAGGAAATTAAATGCCTGTGATTTAGTAAAATGTTCACTTAACGAACCACTGGTTTTGCATATTAGCATTTTCTAGCAATTAAAATGTTTCTGGGTTTCAATTAAGGCAGTATATGCTTGTTCCATACACCTGGATTTACTTAAGTTTAATGTCTCTTGTTGTCCCTTTTGAGATAAATTCAGTACATGAGTAATTCCATATTTCTTTCTTTTTGCTTTTATTTTGGCATCACTTCTCTAAGCTCCAGCCAAAAGGAAAGCATTGCTATGGTATAACATGCAAGATTAGGACATTCCTTAGAAAGCCTAGTTTTGCAGGTGTAGGACAAGGAGAGAGGAAATAAATTATATAAGAGAAAATTAAGAGAAAAAGAAAAAAAAAGTTCTTTTCCTTGGAAATGATATGTTTCTGTATTGCTTTTTGTTTGGGTGAGAAAATTAAATCAGCATGACAAATTCTGAAGACACTAAAATTATGTGAATTCGGAAGAGTTTGTCTTTACACCTGCAATGAAAATGGTCACATGGATCCCTTTGTCAGCCTCAGTTCTCTGGAGCCTCTGCCTGTGCTCAGGCCACTGCTGTGAATCACAGGTCCCCAGACTGTGACCCACACACTGTGTCTGCAGAGGTGTTCACTCCTGAGCAAACAGGACCCATGGGAGTCTTGAGGGACTGCTGTTCCCATAAATTGAGTCAAAGCTTTACTAGCAGATTGGTTAATGTCATCTGCCCTGACTCTGTATGCTGGATTTTTTCCTGGTGGAAAATTCTCCCTTATCTCTATCGTCTCCAAAAGCAAAACACACAGGAAAATAATAATTATTGAGCAATCTTCAGATTTGGCTATGAATAAACATAGTTGCAAGAACCAATTGGCTTTAGTTGTCACTACCAGAGCAAAAGCAAGGCTGAAACACAGAATTAAGTGACGTGGCCATGATCACATGAAAGCCAAGAGGGCAAACACTGAACCCACATAACTTGAAGGTCTTGCCTGCACGAACCTTCAGCTGGGTCTAAAAGTTGGAGTTCATCTGATGCCACCTCTAGCAAGATGCATGGAAAATGATTTTTTAATTGTACAGTTTCTACTTTGTCTTGAGAAAATAAAAAAAATCCAACAAACAGAAACCTGAATAAAACAGGAAAACACTTTTGTCTTTCCTCTTCCTTTTCCTTTGATTTTCTCTTTCCTTTGTTCATTTCAGATGAAGGAAGCCTATGGAGTATTTACAGTCTATTTATTAGCAAGAGTTATCCCCCATCTCCACTAATACATTTAGTGAAGGCAAGTTTGCATCATTTCTGCCAAGGGATTTTATATTAGACAGAGGATAATGTTAAACTTTATAGATGTCAGTGATCATTCCCAGTGGGAATTTACTACTTTGGCTTGATTTTGTGTTTCTGAGACTCTCATTACGGCTGTGCCAGGCTGTATATGGCAGGTTTGGAAAAGGAAAAGGCTCAGTGGGGATTTCAGTGTTCCCAGCTTAATGGTTTTTGTTAACAAAAAATAAAAGCAAAGACAGCAATCAGGGATGAGTTTGGAGAGCTGCAAGGAGTCTAACAGGGAATACCCACAGTGGGAATGATTTGAGCTGGCTCGTTTCCCCCTCTGGAAGCCCTGCTGCTGCCTGTGCTGCCTGAGAGCGCAGGTGTGGATGGCAATGGGGCAGAGCTGGAGGCAGGCAGGGGAGGAGCGGGAGAGGAAAGCACTGTCAGCAGGGTCTGCACAAGAGTTAGGGCCACCAGCTAAGGATAAATCTTAAAAGAGATGTAAGTAAATCTTGCACCTTAATTACAGATGTCTTGGGAAGGAGTTCTCCTAAAGGAAATATTCAGGTTGTCAAGTTTAAACAGAGGGACAGCTGGGCACTTTTTGGAGGCCAGTGGAGAAAAGTCCTGACTGCCTATATTTTAGGAACGTGAGTCGAATGCCTGGTTCCCCAGATAAATGTATAACACTCTCCTCTTTAAACTTTAAACTACACTGAATGGAAATCAGGCACAACTGAAGGAGGCAGAAGTAATAAATTCTCTCCTCTGTAAGGAACTGCCTGGTACAAGCACTAACTGAGGGTGAAAGATTCCTAGGCCCATTCCCAGTATTATAGCTCCTCTTGTTTGCAATCCACAATGATTCTTTGGTGTAAAACATACAGCCAGTTTAAGGGCCAGATGCAGATTTCCATCTCTCAGGAATGTGCTCTATTAAAGTCTTAACCATCCAGGTGAACAAAGCTATGAAATAAATATGACTGAGCAGAGAGGTTTCTTGAACCAGGTTTGTTATCCATAGGCTTCAGGAGTCTTAAGTATATTCCAGAATGAACCACTAAAAATCAATTTTGTGCATTCCTAACATTTAAATTGTCTTTGTGATAACCATGGTGACCATTACAGCTAAGAAAAACTCAAGTGGGGAAAATACACATTTGTTTAAATTAACAAATGGAAATTAGAATGGGAAAATGTGGTTAAAAGAGCCTAAAGAAGTTAACTGCTACTGCTCACGATCACTTTGGTGTTTAATGCAATCTTCATTCTTTCTTGACTTATTTATAACTATATACTTCTGTGCATTCTAGCTAATTTTCTGCTAGTGTGTGAGAATAAAGGAGTAATTTTTGTAGTCTGCTGTCTTTAACTGAAAAAATCCAGATATAGTTAAATAAAGAGGCTCCATTTTCTGATCTGATTCATGTGCAAGAGCCCAGACTCTCAAAGCTACAGAATGAGATATGTATAGTTCCACGTGGCTTTCAAGGGGTGAGGGGGCAGACAGATGCCTGCATATCCTTCAGGAGGTAGTCCTAGCACAAAGAAAGTCCAAGTGGTTGTAAGGAGATTTATGCTTTAATGGAGTACATTTTAAAGGTATCTAGAGACCTGCCAGTGAAGGTACACATTGATGAGTGTATATCAAAACAGCCAAGCAGGCTAAGTACCTAACTTGTGTAATTTGTATGGAAGTTAGGTGCCTACCATATTGAGCCAAGTTAATAAATCTCCCTAGCTGCTACCTGTGCCTTGAGCTGTCCAGCGTGCCTGTGTACGTAGAGTTTCAGCCTTACACATTCGTATCACCTATGAAAACAACATTTGATTATGACTGCAAACTCTAGCCAAGCTGCACAGTATTTACCATGGAAATGACCAATAAAATTAGGGGCATTGTCACTGAAGTGAAAATATTTTGTATAGCTCTAGATGTAAGCTACCATTTTGGATTATTTTGGCAGCAATGACTCACTAGAAATCCATGCCAGTGACTATGGAGTGGTGAGGGATAAGCCTGGTTGTTCTGGCAAGACCTCACAAATACTGTTTTGCAAGAAGGAGCTTTTCTCTCCAGCAAGTCTTTTGACCACAGCTGGCTGAGAGGAAATCAGAGCCAGTGCTTGGAGGAGAGACTACAATTTGTGCATCTCTGAGTCCCCCAAGAGAGGCACTGGCAAAGGCTGGATGGAAGGCAAAAAGAGAGAAGCAGAAGAGCTGAATTTAAATACTTTACCAGCAGGCTATTGTCTTTAAAATATTCATGGTTTTCTTTCATTAAAATTTTCCAACTTCTAATTAGAATTGGATGGGCAAGTTCTGTAAGAATGATTTTGGCATAAAAGCTGTTTCTCCATCAGCATGTTACCACATGGGACTTGCATAAGTCTCCATTCTCTTGTGTGATGTGGTCTCACCAGGCTCAACAAAAAGATCATTTGGCCTCTGAATAAGGCGGGGTACCATGAAGGAGAAAGACAGTTTGGAGCTGAAATGACATTTAACTAGTGTTGAGGAATATCCAATAAACAAGAAATAATTTATTCTTTCTTTAAAATTGTCTGAAATCTCTGGAAATTCTTTGTCACCGCAAAACCTTTCAACACTCGGATTATTTTTTCTCAGTATTTTTGTTCAGCAGCAACCAAAGAAACTCTTTTCACTACAGTGTTAAAGACAGATTTTAATAACCCCTGGGATGGTGATTCTAATATTTCATAGACTCCTGAATCACAGAAGAAGAAAGATCCCTTCCCTACCCAGACTAAGTACTGAAAGCATCCCCTGTGCTATGAGCACTTCTGGTGTTCTGCAAGGGAGAGCCCCAAGCAAGAGGCTCCGTGGCCCCAGCTGGGAACACGTCAGTGCAGGCTCAACAATAGCACTGCTTTCTTTGCTTTCTCTGCAAATGGAACCTAAGAATTTTGTTCCTGAATATCTGCATGAGGAAAGTGCTGTTAACTCTTGTTTGGTTGACAAATCTCATAAAACAAGGCCACAAGAAGTGTGCCACAAATCCAGACACTGGAGTGAGAATACAGGCCAGCTGAAGAACCAACCTTTCATTTTTTAGGCAGAACTTTAGCTTTTCAAAAAATATTTGACTAGAGCTATTCTAGATAAACTTATTATATGATCATAATTTACCTGGAAAGTCTAATTGCACATTCAGGATAATTGCATTCAGAGCAGAGCAATTGTATAAACAGTTTAAATATTTTTTTCAGGTAATGCAGAGGCTAAAAAAAAAATGACAAATTATTTTTATAAATTACAAGCATAAAAGAAGATAAATGTGTATAATATATTCCCTAGAAATTGTTTCATGCTACCCAGCACTATATCTTCCTTTCCATTTGTCAGTGATGGTGAAAGTTATTGAATGGAAACTCTTGCAAAAGAGTTTCACTGGAAATGAGATTAAGGCGAAGTCCCCAAAAGGAAATTCAAATAGACCCTCCTTTATATCTGTTACTTTGCAGCACAATTACATTCCAGTAATTTTGTTTAGCCTGGTTTTAATATATTGCTCATTTGAGGCCTGCTGAATAATTTCATGGGAAGAACTGTGTTGTTACTGGAAGAAATTTCTTGTCATTGCAAACAGCGGGAAAACACAGTTATTAAAAACTGATAAAATATTGGTATTTTTACTGCAAAATAACTAGTAGCTATAATTGGCACTGCTTAGAATTTACTTAATTTACTTTGTTTTCAATTAGGGTTGTGCATACAGAGAAGCTTGCTTAGGGTTTTGCTGCTAGCTGAGCAGAAGCAGAGTGAGAGATACAGCACTTCAATGCAGTATTTGTGGGAAAAACACCACACAGTCCTGCTGGAGCTAGTAAAACTGCCTGTGGCTAAGTCTGCTTAGTATTTGCCATTAGCTCTATTTTTATTGCTTTATCACTACACAGAACTGCTCAAGCTGAAATTTGCCACGCTTGCCGCTGCCTTAGGTAGGGGTTTTTGAAATATTTCAACCGTAATTCCTCAGCTGTTCCCAGGAACGAATTTAGGAAGAATAAGTAACATGTAAGTGGTTTCTGCTTCTCTTGGGCGGTGTGCTAAAGAACTAGCAGAGGGCTAAAATTCAGGGTGTGTTGCCTGTAGGAAAACATTATTCATTACCCTCTGCCAGGAGAGCTCATGGAACAGGTCTGTGTCTCTGGGGACCACATCAGGATCTATAGGGTCTGGTGAGGATAGAGGTGCACCTCGGCAGGACTGAGCAGACAGAGGGTGGGGAGCCACCTGCCACTGGAAATTCATATTTACTTGGGTAGAAGGGCTGCCAGGAGAAGAGGAGGGAGGCCAGGGAGACCTTCCCTGCCTCCCTCATATACAATGACAGAGCAGTGGGGATCTCCATTTGTCTGCCATGTGTCTGGGGAAGCCAGCAGTGTGGCTTCCTGGCCAAGGTGCCACATGGTGGCACTGGGTTCCCGTGACCACTCAGGAGTGCTGTTAGAAGCAGAAAATTGCTTTAACAAGTCAGCCAGAACAAACGGTGTGGGTATGCCCAGCAGAGCGATTTCAGCTGCTGCATAAATGCAACCCAAGCCTGCAGTGCCCCAGGCAGGCACTGGTTTCCTGGGGCTGGTGCCACAGCTCTTCACACCAGGATGCCCATCGCTTGGAGTGAGTCACTGGCCCTGGAAATCATTGGTATTCAGACTTGTTTGTTGGCATCCTTCTTGAAAGCTGCTGCTGAAATTCCTGGCAAGACTCCCCTCAGCAGCAAGAAGTTGTTTTTGCCTGACCTCTGCTCCTGGCACAGAGCCTGCCTGGATGACACAGAGGTTGGAGGTCAGAGCATCCTGGCCTCTGTTCCTGCCCGTGGACCATTCCTTGAATGAAGATGCATGATGGTGGAGGCACTGTTAGTCCTTCTCTGACCTTTTAACACAGCCAGGTGGGACAAGGTCTGGTTAATGGTCAGTCTCTGGAACAACATCCTCAGGTCCAGTTTCTCTAACCATCTTAAAACAAGCATGTTCCTTTGTGTCTTGGCTCTTCCTTAAGTCCTAAGGCAAAGTAAGGTAGTGAAGTGCTCAGGGAGGATCCAGAGAAAGTTCTTCCACTGCTTATTGCTACCGCTGATGAAAGTAAGAGTTTTGTATCTGTCTCTCAAGAAGCTGAGGGCTCCTACTTTTTTGACAGATGGATAATGGAAGATGCTGGAGAAAGTCAACTCTGACACGGTTAGGGATATGACCCTACGCCACAGTTAGCTTGTTAAGCCCACTGCCTTTCAGAATAAATTTGTCAAGGTTGTATTTGCACTGGAGTTGTTTATAACCTTGCCAGGATGAAGAAAAAAACCCCATGAATTCAGTCTAATAACAAATAGTTGTGTAAATCACTGGCAAGGCAGGATCTGTTTCTCCTGTCTAATAGTTTGTCCACCCCACCTGTAATGACCCTGGCCAGTTTTCTTGTTGAACTAGGAGTCATCCAATCTATTGAAGTTCTCTTCATGTGACATCTTGGGACTCGGTGTTATTTCACTTCCATAAAAATGCTTTGTTCCTTTGCAGCACAGACAAGAATGTTCTTAGAGAGTCTGAGGACTAATTCACATGTGCCTTTAATCACCTCTTTTTTTGAATTTAACTAATTACTTTGAGCAAAAGATAGATCATACTACTTGTCCTCAGAGTTCAGGCTATTTCTACAATTAAAGATGATATTTCTGCAATTAAAATTGACTTTTAAAACTGGCCTAGTGTTTTTCATTTTCTCATTATAATTTCCTGCTCTAAAGAGTTTTCTTGTCTGTGAGTGAAAAAAAGACCTGTGTCCTAATGTAACAGTGGTTTTATCATTACCTTACTTTTGCTTTCTTGGAACAAAAAACTCATTTCACATTTTTACCTTTTTTCCTACCCATTTCATTACTGTATCATAATATCAAACTGATTTGTAAAATGATACAGCCTTTATATTGCTGTTGTGGTGAATCTCAACCTAATTCAGGAGGTCTATGTTCAGAAATAGCTCAAGCTGGTGTAAGATGAAGTCTGACAAATTTTACTCCAGCTGCATAGTACGTTACCAACTCATGTCCACTCTGTGACAGAGTCACAGGACTTGTCAGGGATTGTTATCCTTATTTTAGGGTCTCCAGAGGAGCCATGCTTTCTGCATCTCACCTGCAGACCATCATTTGCAGCTTTGAGCATGGCAGTAAATGCCACCTGAGACACCCTGGATCTGGGCTGATCTGACTGAGACTCAGGGCTTCCTTCTCATTGTCTGGCACCAAGAAAGCAAACCCCAGCCAGCACCTCTTCACATCATCCTAACACCTGGGCATGTGTTAGGATGATGCGATGTACTGATGTAGTTGAAATCCAGATGGATTTCTGGCTGATGGGGGTGATTAAATGTTGTCCCTAAAGCATAGGTGCAGATGAAAAAGAAAATTACTTCTAATATCTTGGACAATGAAGTCTAATTCTGTCTGTGTCTACAACTGCTTGGAAAAGAATGGAAAGGTTTAACCACCCCACTAGAATCACAGAACCAGCTTCTTGCATTACACATATAAAATAGTTTGTTTGCTAATCATATGCCGATTCAAGTGATTTCTATTTGGTACGGTTTAATCTTAGCATGCTCTGATAATTGCGAGAATTTAATTTTTTTCAGTCTGCATCTGCTTGTTCCACAGGTGGTAATCAGTGGTCTTTCTCTTTCTCTGTCCCATGGGAGACACTGACCTTATCACTTCTTTCCTTGCTAAAATCCTGCTCCGTTCCCCAGGTACCAATTGCGTTTCCTTTCAGATTTGTCTAGTTGATGGATGGAATTAAACTAAATTCAGAGCAATTGCTCTCAACCTTTAAATAGCAGCTGGGTTGTGGCTTCTATTGCAGACTTGAAGAGGAGCCAGTTTTCCCAAAAGAAGGGCTGTTGTGCCAAAAGCCTGCCTGCTTTGCCCAAGGACTGGTTTTGCTTTTTCCTCAGAAGCCTTGCTTTGCACAGACACTCAGACCACTGGGGATACAACACTGCCCCTTTAGAGTTTCTACCATTCTAGACAGAATCTGCTTCACATTGATTCATACTAAGAAAAATGTTTTCTGAAGATTGCAGACTCCTGGATGCTAGCCAAAGCTCTCTGTGCCCCGTCGGTATGCTGCAGCACAATGTACCAACTTCAAACAGGACTAATACATAAAGTCAACACAAATTATTATATTAAGTTCATAGCATCAGTTTAATTAATAAAAGCATAGCCACAGTTTAATATCAAAACAGCTTTATCTATTTTATGCTTTAAAATCAGTCTGCCTCCAGAAAGTGAGGTAGGATTTCACCCTGAGGTTTTGAAGGAACTTGGTTCAGATTAACCTGATATCATAATATGCCCTTTAGAGCCAATAAATTTATTTCTTGTACCACAGTAGCTGTACTGAAGATAATACTGGGACAATACTTTAATAATCAAAATAATAAACTTTTTGAAGTCATGCTATTTCACTGTATTTCCTGAAGATGCAGTTCCCATTAGAGACTCATGGATACTTCCAGTATCTGAATCATACAGGGAGGTATTGCCTTGAGAATATCAATTATCCAGATGCAGGAGAAGCTTAAAATACTTAAGGAATGGAGAAAAATATATGACGTTCCAATACTGCTTGTTATGCACAGCATTCAAAACTTGATGTTTGTCACTCACCCTTTAGTGTTTGGAAAGGAAACAAAACCTCTCTTGGGCCTTCTTCTAAGTAAATAGGTGTTTCCTTTTGTAACATGCCTCCTCCAAGGTCAGGATTAGCTTCTGTCACAGTCCCTCAGTTTTATGATATGAGGGGGTTATATCTCAGGGATTTTTTGGGAGAGAGGCTAAAGACTAAATCTTCATTGTCACACTCAAGAATGGAGAGAACATAATTCCAGAAACATTATAAAAGCTCAGACACCTTAATAAATTAATGTTGGAAACCTCCTTCAGTCAGCACTAGACTTCAGAATTACAGTGTAAAAGGCAAATACATCTATTGGCTGCACCATTTGACTTTTTATTGAGGTATATCTGCTTTGAGATGGTGAAGTCAAAAGCAGAGCTGACTGTACTCGTCTTTCACTTACTTCCCTTAAAAGGTTAAAAGGAAGTCAGACTTTCATGCTGTGGGGCTGTTTTAAAAGAAGTGTCACCTACCTCAATTGAAAGAATCTGTCTATGCTCTTTGAGAGCCCTTCTAATTATAGATGCTGAGGTGTCCTTGAGCTTTGAAGCAAATGCTGTTATCCAGTTCAATATATTGTACATTGCAGATGACTGCTTTATCTTTCCATCCAAAAGTACATTTTCAGCTTTTGGTCACAGGTTAACTTTAATTACATTACCCCTTCTAGAGATGAAGGCTCTGTAAGCACCTAAAAAGGTATAATTCATTTACAAGTACACACAGAGTGAATTTTCTCCTTTTAAAAGTGACTTTATTTCCAAGAAATGGGTTATTTCCCAGTATTGTGTTCACTTGATCATGGGCTTCATGAGGACGCTTTGATCACGGTGATGGAGTTACTGTTTTGTACTTGCTGAACGGGTTTTATCAATGTCTTGCCTTAAGAGGTCTTAGCTACATACTTCTTTGATGTGGTAGTTTAAACAAACTCTTCATTGTCTTGGTTATTTTCTCTGTGTTTTGGAGTATGTAACTGTGAGTGTGGGAATCATCAGGAAGAAACATGAGTCCTAAGAAAACAAGCTAAATTCACAAACATATAATAAAAAATTATTTTAACAGAACTATAAAACAGGTTAAAAAGGTTTGTAAACAGAAGTGATGTTGTTCAGGCTTTCCAGCACGAATGAGCTCCTTTCAGTCTGAAACAGAAGGAGAAATCTTTCAACTAAGTAGGGTGGAGAACATTTATTCTAAGTTTAACTTAATTATGTTGTTCAATTAATTAGTAACTGTTGGATTCCTGGAGCATATAGGTGGCCTCCCAATCATGAGGACTGAAAGTCTGGTTTCATTCTTTGACTTCAACATAAAGCCATTAATCACCACTCTTTTCTCTTACACCAACACCATCCCTCTAGACCCAGCAATGAAAATGAGCAGCAATAACGGAGCAATTACCGACTCCCATGGGCTGACACAATTACCTCCACAAACCAGCCATCAACCACAAGTCACCAAAAAGTCAGGGGTGCAGAGCCAGGCCCTTGGGTACTGCTGTGAGTGCTCTTTGCAGAGCATTTGTGGCCCCCACCTAGCTGGTGAAAAGGGACCTCCTTGCAGAGAGGATGCTCCTCTGAGGTGAGAAATTAAAACTGCTTTTTCCAAGGGCTGCTCCCTGCACATTTTCCTCACTTGGATTCTTGGGCCATCACAGCTATAATGATGCCATTACCACTTATTTAACCTGTCAGAGTATTTTACTGAGTTCTTAAACTATCAGCCCAGGGTATGGTAGTAAGTTGTGCTGATGGGGTTTATTGTTCATGAAATACACCTTCCCAATTCTAATGTGCATGTATTTTCTGTGCTTGTCAGTACAATCTCCAGGAAAAAATACCAAGATTTTAAATGAAGAAATACAGAATTCCTCAGGATGTTTTAAATCTTATCTATAAGTTCCAGAGGGATGTCATTTATGCATAATGTTCCCTTTAGGAATATAAGTTACTTTTTAATTTGATTTTAGCATTTTTGAAAAATACCAGACTCTCTGCAATAGAACTACACAAAGCTTTATTTGCAGGTCACCTTCTTAAGTCGTTGGGAGATTATATGCAATGAATAAATTGAAACAACTCAAACATTACAGAAGTTATCAGGAGCAAGAGTGTGTTGTACAAGAGCATTTTTGGGATGACATAACAAGATAGGCACTCTGATAGCTGCTCTGGCAGATCTCCTAAAGCCAATAAGCACGTACAGTAAGCGTGGTGCAGAACACCAAAGGCAGCTTATTACACATTCTCTGCTTGATCACAGATTAAATTGAATGTGACGAAAAAAACTTCAGACAAAGAAAGTTTCTTTGTGTTTCCCCAAGAAAGTGACTCATCTGAATTCTGGTGGAAATACCCCTTTCAGCATAAATTAATACCATAGGTCTCAAAATTTCCCAAATTATTAGAGTGATTATATAGTCCACATGCATTAATTCTGCAGAGAGGTATAGGTTTCATCTTCTGTGGCTGCCAAACACTCAAGTCTGTTACAAAAGCATAACAACATGCAAATGAGAAATTTCAGTTTCATATCAGATAACATATACTAGATATGCACAGTGCTTAAAAAAATGTATCACCGGTGCATCTATACCTGGAGCAGTTAATTTTGATTTTGTTACTGATTTATAGGCAAGAATGCCACCATATCACTGACATAGTATGAAATCAAGTTCCACTTCTCAAATATATCAGTGGGTTTCCCTGGCTGCCATTGTGTTCTGTTGCCCTGGACATGCAGGTTGAGTGCCATTACTGTGCTTGAAGTTGATATTAAGGTGAACTGAAAGTCTTCTATGCTTTTCCCCATGTCTATTCTATGTTTTTCCAAAGAGGAGTAGATACTCTGAGCCATTTATCTGGAAGTAGTTTCTCACATAATTTTCTTAAAGAGAAAGCAAGTAAAATATCCCAAAGACTGAAAACAAGGGAAAGGAACAAGCTAAAACATAACATATGCTGCCGTTTTTTTTAGAGAGAAAATAGAGTGTCATGTGTTAATGCTCGCTTTTCTTTCTGTTGCTGAATATCACAGAAGCCAAAGAATAATTATCCAGGATGTCCTTGTTGATATTGCTGATCACAGAACCGTAGAGTCATTTAGGTTGGAAAAGTCTTTTAAGACCATCAAGTCCAACTGTTAATCCAGTGCTACCCAGTCCACCACTAAACCATATAAATGTGGATCACAAGACTTCAACACAAGACATTTAAAGCACTTTTGAGTTTGACAACAGGCTAAATTGTCCGTAAAAGCAACCAGGAAAACCTGTCATCTGAATTGAAGTATGCTAATGTGTTCTTATAGACTTGACAAGAACAAATGCACCGTCTTGAAAGTATCAGGCATTGTTGTCTCTAGGTTATTAAGATTTCTTTCCATGTAAACAGCCCTGAATTTTACCTTTCATGTACACAAGGAATCCAGTGGTTTGCATAAACCTCTCCTTTCCTCCATTCTGTGACAGTCTCCCTGATAATTAAATGGTAGAAATTTGAAATGAAAGGAAAAATTGAAGCTGACAAATACATTGAAAGAGAGATATATAATTATCTCAAGGTAATATCACACTACTTTACATCCTGCAACCTTTTAATAGATACTGTTATTCTAGAAATCATGCCCATTGTTTTTCAAAACCTGCTAAAAAATCTTAGGCATCTTATTAAGAAGCAGTAGAAACCATAGGATGGTTTAAGTGCAGAAACTTGTGTAAAAATGGAAGTACTTTCTCCAGGACACTCTAGTTTCCTGCAAGTGTCTCTCCAGTTCCAGCAATTATCCTTGCTATACATTATCATATCACACATTTGGGGACCTTTTTCAGCACTCTTTTCATTTTGTTATGTTGAGAAATATGTCTGCATGAAGAGGAAACACGGACTAGGCACACCCTTGGAATGATGTTATCAGTAGGGCTGAAGTATGAGGCAGTTTGTGAATGATAACTACAGATTATGTAGAAAGAATTTAAGTAACAAAACAAGGAACAACATTGTGGGGAACACTGAAACAAAGATATTGCATTTATAAGTATCCTAATAGCCTGGATTTCATTTGACATAGTCCCTCAAAGATTTCCATACCATATAGATACATTTTACTGGATCTTTCACATAAAAAACTTTGCTGATTTCTCTGCAGATTCAGACTAGATTTCCATTCTCATTAACTACCTTCACCTTTCATTTTGAGATCACAGGTTAAATACTTTCTTGGAATTTCTTAATTAAGAATAAATGAAATGTACTTTCTGAGTATATTCTGCCAAATTTCCAAAGAGATTAAGGCAGTTGTCAGAGGCAAATTGGTACCTTACACACATATTAACTTCACAAACAGAACTGCTAAGGACTTTTTTGAGTCCAGTAATTATTGATTCCAATACTTTAACTTAACAACCTATTGCCAAAATCTGTCTTTCCTACTGCAGGGGAGGGGCTTCAGCATCCCCCAGCCTCTGCAGCACAACCCAGCTTCCTGTGTCAGCTTCGTCAGGGAGGAAGAGGCAGGAGCAATGTGGCCACCTACGAGGCTCTGCAGGTGCAGGTCTGCTCACATCTTCTCCCCTGTCACTGCGCTGGGGCAGAGGAATTATCTGGCTTGCACAGCCTGGCATTTTGTCTCCAAATGAGTGAAATAATGGTATAATGGTCTACAAGATATCTGGACTTTTCTGTCTGGCTGCTTGAGATGTCTCTTTGATTCCCACATGGTCAATGATTGCTCTGTGTTGTGCCAGGGAACAGATGAGCTTTCCCTCCACACATCTGGAGACCACTTTGGAAATAAAATAACTGAGGAAATCGTTAACACAGATTTAAAAGATTGTAATTAAATGGTTAGATTTCTTTTTCCCTTTCTTTGTCTCTTTCTCCCCTCCCCCTTCTTCTTTCTCCTGTTCTTGTTATTGTACCACTTCTTTTTCTTCTTTCTTCTTCCTCTTCTCCTTCTCCTCCTTCTCCTTCTTCTCCTCCTCTTCCTCCCCCTTGTCTTTTATCTTTTTCTTTTTATCTGTTTTTTCCACATGGTATATTTCTCTAATATATCTTCTCACTTTTTATTCTGGTCCGTAACAAGACTGATGAGTCACTGAAGCTATCGATGGGATTTTTCCAGCCACCCTTGCTCTACATACACTGCACTCCAAGGTAAAGGTCTTGATGACCTCTGGAGGCCAAAATGAGAAACTTTGGAAATTTTTACCGTATGTTTCTGGAAGAAAAGAGTAGACCCAGTGCTCTCCACTGCCATTAATAAGAATATCTCATTAAGGATGAGTTTCAATATATAGAAACTGAGGATGAGGATGAGGGTGCAGAAATTGTTTTATCAAAGACCAAATGTGCCTGATATATGCAAAAAGGCAGTATTTGTGGCTCTGCAACAATGTACATTAAATATATTGTAGGGCATATTGAAGCAGCATGAAATTAAGTCTGATTTTTCAGGTTTTCTCATGCTCTTTCATGTTACAGAGATTCAAGTAAATTCACAAACCCTCTTTTCCAAGTGTGGTCTCTTGCCATTATATTCATCTTACTTGGCTGCTCAGACAAACCTCTATTTAAAAAATTTCTTTGCTACAGAGAGGTTTAGATAAATTATAAACATGGATTCAGTCTGGTTCCCTTTTCCTTAAAGACTGTGGAAATCAGTTATAATCAATGACAAATGATAAACTGGGCAGAAGGTGCACTTTAATATTGAAAAAGGAAATTTCACAGCCTTAGATATTCAGGTAAAACTTTGATTGAGCTAAACAGATGCTTAAATTCTATTGAAACATTGAGGACTTAACCATCCACATGAAATCATAACCTTGCTTAAGATCTTTCACAATCAAAATTATATTAGTATTTACCCAAGATGGAGTGATCTACACTATCATCTCTATAATTTACATGTTTTAAACATTCTCTAATATTTTCAGCATTTATCCTTCTGACACTTATCTTTTGTCTTGCCAGGTTTTAGCATTTAAGATTAGAGGAGAACCTTTAAACAAGCAGCCTGATGATCTGCATGAACAGGCTTAGTATTGGTCCCATTATCCTTACGTAGAGACCCGTTACTCCTGGTTAAGTGAAGCACAGCTTCCAGAAAGCCACTTAATCCTGGCTTTTGGTTATCAAATTATTCCTCTAATGTATTTCTCCAGTGGTCGAGGCCTGTCATTTTTTGAAGATTGCTTTATTTCTCACCTGGCTGGGGATGACCTCAACATTCAACCATTGACTCTCTATGTGCTGATCTTTGCTAAAGTTGAGTCCTTTTGCGTCTTTCTCCAGCAAGGCAATCAATTAATGTAATTTCCCAGTCCTTTCTTTGATAGGATAAACAGACTCCTTAGTTTTTCACTGTGAGAAATTTTAATATTTTAAAATTAAATTTAATTTGATTTAATTTAATCTAATAATTTTCAATATTTTCAGTATTTTTTTTTCATCCCAAACAATTTTAATTTCCTTTAAAATGTAGGCACCAAAACTGTTACCTTCTGTAGTAATATCAGTTTCTCATTTAAGATACTTAAATTTTTTTAAAGTGCCTTGTGCTGGGACAGAGGGTCTTAGTCCCTTTGCATGACCTGCACCCCATATTCCAACACATACAGCATTTCTTTTGGCTCTATTATAACAATTTGGACTCAACTTATGGTCTGGACTCAACTTGTGCTCTGTTGAGAGCATTCTTTGTTGGTGCTCTGCCCTCATTGCTGTAGACATCATTAGATAAATTCCTGTATATAGGCTTAAGCCAAATTGTATTAGGAATTATTTTATATTTACTTCTAGAACACAAATAGAAATTATGAAGAGTATCGCTTTGCACTAATTTTGGTGAAAATCACTTAAGAGATGCCCTCATGGATTGCCCTTTGAGATCTTAAAACAGTTTAGTGTAAGGTTATTGATATTGTAAAGTGCCAGTTTCTCAACTGGGATGTGTGTGTGTATGTGTGTGATGATAAAAAATAAAAATACATCCATTACATCTATTATGTATACATAGTACAGCAATCAGACAGGAAGCAAACTCACTGAAGAATGAAACCAGGTTTGGTTTGCCAAGTCTTGTTGCAGTCAAATTGTGTTGAGTGACTTTCATTGGTCTGATCATTATTAATTAATTTTTATATTTGGGCTTGAAGTCAGAACAGCTGTGTTTTTCAGCTGCCCACAACAGGCTGCTGGTCAGGTCTGAACATTTATTGTGTGGAATTTTGTTAAGCACTGTGAGTTAACAGTACTGAAGGTGCATCAGTCACACGTCTCCTTGCCTAGCCCTTTTGTGCTGATACTTTCTCAGGCCAGCTAGTTTAAAAATAGCTGGCAGTTGGAAATAACATCTTATTTTTCAGTACCTTTTGAATAACAAACACATCTTGTGTCTTCATGAATAAGTTGAGCTATTCTGTTTCCTTCCAAACAACAAAAAAATATTATTATTTATTGAAAACTCTACTATTTTCCTTCATTACTAGCTGTGCTATCATTCTTCTTCATGACAGGTATATTTAGTATACTAAGATTTCCTTTCCTCCTAATATAGTTGTTTTCATTTCATGTCACCATTCACACTGCTGCTCAATTGTATCTTTTCCTAAGTTCTTACCTGCTGACTTCTGTTCCATTTTTCTGTGTTCCAAAAGCTTATCCTGAGTTTGCACTGACTGCTGTCTATTCCTCCCATTTCTCTTTGCAACATCTGTTACTCAACTTACCACCTTCATTTTGCTACTGAACTAAAAGGAGCTTTTAGAAAAACATTACATCTTTTCAACTGTACATTCATGGCTTTTTAATCATCTAATAAAAGTTTCTAAAGAGTTCTCTGAGGAGCCAGAAAAAAAAAAAAGATTGCCAGTCAGAAAAGAATCACTTCTCATAATTTCCCTCAGCTTGACAAAACTAACCCTTATTTTCTGTTTTTCCTCTCTGAATGTAATCAGATTGTGATCACTGATCTCCAGGCTTTGCCAGCTTCCTCTCCAGTGACTAAATTTTCTTTTTTTTTTTTTTAAGGCAAAACAACAAAGCTTGCTACAGAATTGCTTTTTGTTGGACATATCATTGCTGTGAGAATGTGCCATCTACTGCTTCAGGACTGTTGTGTTTTACTACAGGCTCCCTGGGTGAAACCCACAAACCCTCCAACATTTTTTCCCATCTTTGCATTGGGAACAAGAGCTCAGACAGGGAGCTGTGCTGCTCTTGTACTGGGAATCGTGTAGCAGCCACCCCTGCCCATCTCCCCATCTCAGTTTCCCTCCTCAGTTTTGTCTGACGTGCATCAGATGCTGTAATTGCACATTTCTCTCAGCTGTGCATTACTGGAGCAGTTCCAGGTCTGTAAGTGTGTTGCTGGGTGGGTCAGGAGGGAGGAATAAGCAGGCAGGGATGGGCTCTCCAGCTTGGCAATCCAGGGCCCCATGGGCTGTGGGAGAGCCCAGCTGAAGTCTGATCTCCCCTCAGTGTACAGCAACACAGAACTACTGCCACTGCTGCAAAGTCCACTTTTGGGCTTACAGCAGCTGGATATCCCAGCATTTTCAGAAGTCCTCAGCTGAGTCTGGTTTGAACTATCTCCCCAGGCAGCAAGGTGAGGAAAAATAATGATTTCTCCTAACCAGAGAGGATGATGGGAAGTGGCCTCACATTGTTCCAGGAGAGATATAGATTGAATATCAGGAAAAATTTCTTCATCAAAGGAGTTGTCAAGCACTGGAACAGGCTGCTGAGGGAAGTAGTGGAATCACCATCCCTGGAGGTATTTAAAGACATGCAGATGTGGTGTTTAGGGACAGGGCTTAGTGGTGCTCTTGTCAGTGCTGTGTTTACAGTCCTGCTTGATGGTCTTTGAGGTCTTTTCGGTCCTAAATGATTCTATGATTCCCTGAAATGGTTTGTGTCTTGCTTCCTTCTGTGGGTAGACCAAAAAATCTGCACAAGCTTAGTGTCAAGCATCCATCTCACTTAATGAGTCATTTTGAATTTCAAAATTATTTACACAGTGGGGAATGAAACCAAAGCAAAAAGGAAGTAGAAAAATGCTGCTAATTTTTGAATAGAAGCACCATAAAGGCATTTCTTCACGGTACTGCAAGAATCTACTGTTAAAAACCTTCTTGAAAGCTCTACCACTTGGGTTGGAAACAACATGGTGGGGGGATTTTTTTCCTCTGATGCTCACTCATTTTTAATTACCTTTTGCTCCCTAATAAATTTAGAACACTTAAATTGAAAGTAGCTATGGTCCACAGCCCCCACTCAGTGTCAGAAATCTGTATGCAATTGCACCCAATGTTTCAGTTTGCATTACTTACTTGTGACGTTATTAAAGCTGCTTGCATAATAAAATAAATGCAGTTTACATTTAGTAATGTGTCTGTTCACTTGCCTGTAATCAAACTGACAGCTTTTCCTTTAAACAGTCAATCAAGGCTCCGGTTCTTTCTGGCTCTGTTTATTTGATTGGAGTCAAGATGTCATAAAACAGAATGGAATATTTTACAAGTTCTGATTACATGCTTTGACTTTTTTAGGACTGTAATTTCTTTCATTCATAAAAAAAGAACCTCTGAATTATTAAAAAAACCCAAAACCACCCTGATTTTCATTTCACAGTTGATGCTACAGTTACCAAAACCACAATCTGAATTCTAAATGTTTTTTCTCTGTCAAAACTAGCTAAAAAGCCTACACATTAAGATCTTAATTGATTAAATTATAGAAACAATTTCACGAATAAGGCATATTTTTTCCAGGCTATATCCTCTGAATTGAGTTTTATTTAAAGATAAGGCAAAATGATTCTGCTACAGAACAGAATTTAGGAACTGAATGATACATCTGCAGCTGGAGTAGTAGGTGGTTATTTCAAATAAAAAATATCACCTAACATTTTTTATTACTTAGAAATTAGGTGCATATCCTAAGTATGCCTTAATGTGGCCACATTAGCTGTTACCAATCACCTTCATAATTTTGATGTGCATAGTTTCCAGGCAGTTTAGCTTCATGATCTTGCCAGGCACAGAGGTGAGACTGACTGTCCTGTAAATACCTTCCTTTTTTCCTATTTTAAAAATGTGGGTTATGTTTCCCCTTTTGCAGTCAGTGGGAACTTCACTGGACTTCCATGACTTCTCAAACATGGTTTACAGTGCCTTAGCAACTTCATCCACCAGCTTCCTCAGAGCCCTGTGCATGCATCTCATTAGGTCACATGGACTTGTGCACTTTCATCTTCCTTTGATGGTTTCAGACCTGATCTTCCCCTACGGTGGGAAGTTCTTCATTCTCCCAGTCCCTGCCTTTGCCTTCTGTGACTTGGGTGGTGTGTCTGGAGAGCTTGCTGGTGAGGAATGAGGCAAAAAGTCATTGAGCACCTCAGCCTTCTCCACATCCCAGGTAAACCAGGTCTGTTTCCCTCCAGAGAGGGCCCACATTCCCTAGTCTTCCTTTTATCCCTGATGTACCTATAGATGCTTCTCTTCTTGCCCATGATGTCCCTGGCCAGATTTAATTCTGTCAGGGTTTTAGCTTTCCTGACCTGACCCCTGGCTGCTTGGACAATTTCTCTGTGCTCCTCCCATGCTACCTGTCCTTGCTTTCACCCTCTGTAGGCTTCATTTCTGTGTTTGAGTTTGTCCAGGAGTTCCTTGTCCATCCACACAGGCCTCCTGGCATTCTTGCCTGTCTTCCTCTTTGTTGGGAGGCATTGCTCCTGAGCTTGGAAGAGGTGATCTTTGAGTATGAACCAGCTTTCCAGGGTGGAGCCACCACCCCAGAAGTGTTCAAGAGATGATGGGATGTAGCACTTGGTGCTATGGTTTAGTTGATAAGGTGGTGTTTGGTCAAAGGTTGGAACCCAATAATCTTGCAAGACTTTTCCAATGTTAATGATTTTATGTTTCTGTGATTCTCAATGAAGCTGACTTACTGGCTGGAGTGGCTGTAATTCCTTGGTGCTGCTCTTCAGGTGCTCTCCTGCTGACCTGTAAATCCTCTCCAGGCTCTGGGCATTTCTTGCTGGCCCTGGTATCAAACTGGTAGGAGTGGGATGGATTGAGGCTTCTCCTCCCCAGCAACTGTGGTTTAAGCCTCTTCCCCAGCTCAGCAAGCCTGTGACCCAAGATCTTCCCCTTCTCTGACGGATGGGCCCCATCACTCCTCAGGCTGCTCAAAGCAAGTCCCATTATGCAAGCAGCCGAACCCCTGGCTGTGGCACCAGTCCTGTAAGCATTTGTTGATTTGCCATATTTGACTGTCCCTTTCAAACCCTTTCCATCTGACATTTGGGAGGATAGATGAAAAAGCTGTCTGTGTTCCAGATGCCCTCACCACTGCTCACAAGGCTCTGTAATCCTTGATGCTCTTCAAACATTGTATTTCAGGTCAATCCTCAGTTTCAATTTGTAATGTTTGGCAGACTGCGTGAGCATCAAACATTGCCATATGTTTATTCTTTTCATCTTACCCTTTGATCTTTTCATATATCACACACAAATACTTAATGGTCTTACTGCTACAGGCCTCATGGGATCCTACATTCAAAATACCTCTCTGGAACATGTATTCAAAATAACCATTTGAAATACTTGTGAAAGCACTATGATTAAAATAACTTTTTGTATATAACCTGATATAACCACAAAAAAACTAGGGCAAGTTTTTCAGTCCTGACTTTTTTTGGTGTATCACTATATTGTAGTCTCAAGGGACCCAGTTTCAAGAAGTGATAGGTACTTTTAAGGTATCATTATCTGAGGATCAAAAGTTTAGATTGCAGCATTACTGAGATATGACTTCTAATAAAGATAAATAAGAATCCAAACCAGTGATATACCCTACACATATTGAGAATACGTGTCATTTATAGATCTCTCAAAATACACTTTAACTGCATGACAAAAACTTTGAAAAAAGTTACAGCATCAGTTTAGGATATCCTTTCTTCATGAACAGTTTAAATGGTACGTATTGCTAATAGGAATGATAGCCCTACTAGTATGTATATTCCTATATTTATGGGTACATGATCTGAAAAAGCAGTATCTTGAAGCAGTCTTCCACAGGGAAGACAGGCATGGGGCAAGGAAATGTAAGAAGCATAAATCAGAATTGCATTCTTGACTTCAAAGTCTAATTGATTAAATTTGTTTGATGGGATTAATGCTCTATTTTGAAGCTTTAGTTGTGTATAACTCCACAAGACTTAACATGACTAGAAATGACCAAAAAAAAGGGGAATATTCTGTTCCCTGGGGGGAAAAAAAAAAAAGCTGCAATAATCCCAAGAGATGGAGACTGAAGCCCTTCTTACCTAACTTCAGCTACCTAAATGTGAGGCACCTGGGCTAAACCAGCTCTGCTCCCTGCTTAGCCAGGGAGATGGACATCCCTAAGGCAATTACCAGCTTCAGGGCCCACCTGAGCACAGTTTGGGCACCTTCTCTCCAGAAGCTGTGCTGGTCAGACAGTCCAAGTAACTACACAGAGCTCAGATATGGATTTTTCAGGACTACATTTATATAAAAGAAATCTGACCCAGACATAAAGACTGGTTGATTATTGTACTATTAATTAACTCTAACTACAGTTTTAGCAGCTCCATAAAAGTGAAAGTCTTCTGAATATCTCATTGAGTGTAATAATTAAACTCTACATTATGAATATAACTTTATTAGGAAGCCAATCTGAAATTTCAAGCCTGAAGGAACTCTTATCCCTGACCCAAGTGTGGTGAATTCTAATAATGCTTCCACATTTTAGTATACTGAAGAAATTAAAAATAATTTGCTGTATACTTGCTTTCTGTACTCTGTGAATGCAACTCATAAATGAATTGACAGCAGACATTAAAGGAGTTCTATCTAAATTATTAGATTCAAATTAATATGATCTATAGACAAAAAAAAAATTGAAATTCAGTAGGTCAAGAGGAATCCCAACCCCTGTAAGAAAGGAAAAATAATTGTGAAGAATAGAATAATAAACACTTCTGGATGTATCAGCAGTCTTTCAAACATTTTTTGAGAAGATATCCTGATAATTATATAGTTTTTGAATGTATGGGAAAATTAAATCATATTCCAGTTCAGTTCAGTGACTGAAGTACATTTCACTAGCTCTCCAGCCATTATGAGAATGTTTAGCTGCTACAAGCAAAATCTAACAATCTAATTTATCAAGGTCCTGTTTGTGGAAATCAAAAATAATAAAAAATTATTTGGTCTAGTTTTTTATATCCATCTTCTTGGTGCCAGAGGGAACGAGACATGGGAGGATGGCAGCTGACAGTGCAGAGGCACCAGCACAGTACAGAGCTTAGCAGGGTAGCTCAGTGCTGCTCACAGGCTTGGAGACCCTCATCCCCTAAGCTTTGCTTTGGGCTCCCCCAAGGGCAGGCAGGTCAGCAGAGGAAAGCAGGTGGTGACTGGTGACAGCGGCAGCGCTTTACCTTGCTGGATTCACGCTGGTTTTTCACCAAACGTAAATAATGCTCTTGACTCACCGTCATTAGGGCACTGTAAAAGCATTTGGTATTTTCCCCTGCTGTGCTTGTGCTTTAACTGCAAATAACTGACAGCAGCAATTTTGTTCCTCAGCACAGCTGTAACTTGATAAAGGGTCCCTTGGACTGGTACCTCATTGCTACTGCCTGCACGTTGCAGAAAGAGAAGTCTTTATTGGATGTTTCATGGCAGTTTGGCTTTAGCTGAGCTTTTTCTGGTCCTCTTATGAAGGCTACTGAAAGTGGCTGCCTAAAACTCATAGCAGCTTTGCAGCTACTTTGCAGTGGAGCCACAGTTTCAATGCTTTACATGCAAGGGACTTATATAAGCACAGAAGAAAAATGTGAGATCCCCTCCTCACTAAAACAAGAATAACCCTGGACACAGCCTCTTTGCAACAGGTTTTCCCCAGCATTGGAAGACAGTATACTTCAAAGCTGCCATCCAGCTTTTCCCAGTCACAAAGTTACCTGCTAATTCTCAGATTTTGAAAGTGCTCACTCAGGATCTAAAGCAGCCCTTCGAGGTGCTCCAACATGTGGCCGTTGGCTCCAGTACACAGGATAAAATTATATCCTCTGACCAGTCATGTTCTATTTTATAGCCCAGCTCTTCCATCCCACATGCTCCCACTCAGCTGCATTTCCAGTATGCTGAGTAATTGGGCTGCTTCATTTTAGGAGGGGGTCCCCAAAAATCAAAACTCTCATCAGCAAGTGCTGGAAATATTTCGTGTGCAGGGATGGCTTTGCTGCAACTGTGATGTGGGTACAACTCCTGCTTGCGTCTGCTGACCAACTGCTAGGAAAGGGCTTATCAAATGAAAAGAATAACTGTTTTCTGCCTAAGATTACTTTCTACTCTGCTCCCCCAAGGAATGTCCATTTCAATGGTGTTCTTCGAATGTACTATTGAGTTGTTGGTGAACCACAGCTGCACCTGTTTCAAGCAGAGAGGTGTTATTTGAAAACTGCAGGAACAAGTGATTTGTTTGCTTCTGATGTCGATGCTGACTATTGGTCACTGGGGTCAGTGTCATTGTGAGTCTCACAAAATGGTTGAGTTCACTTTTGCTTCATGAGCAAAGTCTGGGGTCTGAAGCACAGTGAGGCTCTGGGCACCCCACTGCTTCTGGATCCCACCCTGTACAGCTCTTGGATGTACTCACCCTGTACAGCTGTATCCTAGCAGCAAGTCCCCTTGTTCAGGGGCAGATGTGCCTGGGAGTGTCTCTTTCCATCAGATTCAACTACAATTTGACCAGATAAAAATTGCCTCTGTCCTCACTGCAGCTTGGCCTGTACCTTGGTGGTGCAGAGGAGCATCCTCTGGGAGATACTCTCATGCTGGGAAGGGTTTAAGATCAAGGTGCTTTGTTTTCTCAGTTAGTGCTCTAACTTCCACACTAGTGTGCAAAATGTAGGATGACTTTTGGAATGAAAATGGCCCTGGTTGATATATTTGTGCTGGGCTCAATGCTATCACATGCTTCAAAGTTACCCCTCAAGGAAGGCAGATAGAACCCATCCAGTGCTCTGCTTCAGTTCCTGGTGGCCAAAGTAGCAGCAGTTTTATAGATACTATCAGAAAATTGGAAGAGATGGGGCTAGAAATATCTCCAGGCTACATTTCCTGCACTGTTCTGGAGAACTTTTGGTTTTGTAACTGGGGAGGAAAAAATTCCTGCATGTTGTCAGTATGATGCATATACCTCCTTTGCAGGAGGTATATGCATCATCATGAAAATGTCAGGCCAGAAATATTTTGAAAGATGTCAATCAAATGCACACCTTCCTCAGTGCTATCAAAGTATCCAATAAATACTTTATCTTGAGTGCTTTGTGGCAGGAAGAACTGCAGGGGGCAAAAAATGGAAGTTTTTTGAAGTTATTCGTGGGTCCATTTCTCATAAGTAAGACAAATTTACATGTTCTCAGGGCACCCAGGCTGAGCAAGTGTGCAAGACACCATTTAAATAGATCTCTGCTAGTTTTCAAAAAATTTAAGCTGCTGTTCCTTAGATGAAAGGTCTTATTTATAAACACAGCTTCCCACATTAAAAATGGAAATGCCAGGCCAATATGTCATCTTAAATTAAGCAGCAGTAATGCTCAGACATGGCCAATCCATCTAATTTGAAGCCAATGAAGAATTATTTTAATTCCAAGCTCATTTAGATTGTATCTAAACCAGAAATGTTTATTTTTCAAAGGGTATGAAGCACATTACACTAATAATGCCAAACTCATTACTTGAAGGAAGGACTGAAACTTTCAATCATTAGGCAAAAGCCAACTTCTTTTTGGCATTTTAGCAGTTTTCCAGGTTCAAATTCAAGGCAGTGATCATATCTGCATTTTTGTTGGCAGCAGATAGTCAGGGAAGTTATCCCACATCATTATTGAGTGTTTTTATTACCTGTCATATGCAGGAGACTTCCCTGGTTTAAAAATCATCTGGTGATGCTCAGAATGGGATGGACCTGTTTTATTATTATTTTAGTAGTAGTAGTAATTGTGGTGGTATTGTAAGAATGAAAAGCGACCTGGTTTTCCCATGTTTAATTTAGAGCACAAACCCTTGCAGGCTGTCTCTGTGCTGGCGAGGTGCAGAGAAGGAATGCTGGTACCACAGCTTCTGTCAGAGTTGGAGCTGAAGGAAATTCAGCACAGAGGCACTTTCTCTTTGCCTTTAGTCCCCCCAGACAAACCTTTGTTCAGGTATTCCCAATGTTTTATAAATGTCCCATTCTCTGTCCCTGGGAAACATCTGTTTGAGGCACATCTGCCTCCTGATCTCTGTCAAACACTGTGACAAGGGGAATGATTTTGGCATCCAGCAAGAGCCACCTCATTTGTCACCATGGTACCTGTGCTGCTCCCACAGCTCCTTCTGCCTCACTGTCTCTCACCCTCAGCTCTGGATATGTTTGTAAAAAAAGGGATTTGTCTTCACAGCTCCTCCTGCAATTCTCTTTATTTTTGAGGTTCATTTTTGAGATTGGGCTATTGGTTCTATGTAGAAGGAAGGGCTTAAGGAGAAAAGTAGCAATGTATGACTTCATAAAATTCTTTCTTTAGCTTTTTCAGTTTGTTTGACTGGTGATTCCTGCTCTTTCTGTCTCTCATGATTTACCTTCATTAAATGCTCTGATCCATGCCTAAAAACTTCCATACAGGCCTCCTTCCTCTCTAAACACTGCATCTCTCTGCACTAAATGAAGGCAGAAAAGAAAAGCTTCCCAAGGTACAGTGTGAGGAAAGTGTGCAAGTGCAAGCCTAGACAGAGGAAAGGATTAATTCAAGTCTGAAAGATCTCTGTAAGCTGGGAAGGTGTGCTGGGAAGGTGTTCAGCACAGATCAGGATAGGAGACCCAGGGAGACAAAGCCTGAAGTTAGGGTTTTTTGGAGGATTTGTGAAAAAGATGCCAGACAAAACAGTAAATAGGGATTCAACAGGACAAAGTAGTATCTGTTAGAGAGGTGTTCTAGGGGAGCCCTGGTGCAGAGATCAGGGAAGCTGGAGAGGAACTGAGGAGGAATGGAGGCAGTCACAGCAGTGCCTGCAGACAGTGAGAGGTGCTGAGACCATGAAAAAAGTTGGGCTGAGCCCCCCTGAGACCGGGTCCCTGATCTACCAGCAAGGAGTGGACCAAGGATTAATTACATCAAAACTTCAAAAGTCTTGTTGTTTCCACCCCTTTAAATAGAGTCCACGATTTACACTTGAATCTACTGATGGGCAGGATTTTTTCAAAGACAGGAATGAAAAACTGACTTTAAAAATCAAAATTCTGTCTCAAAAACACTTCCAAAAAAAAAGAGAAGACTTTGAAAAGGTAGTCTAAATAGCTAAAAACCTTGCTGTTTCTACCCAGATTGAAGAAAGACTGTCTGGAAGCTTCATTCTCATGCTATTTTTGCATTTTACTTGGAAGCCCTTGGGGTCTCAAACCGTAGCTCAATGTAAGAGAAAATGAAAAATGTATCTGAATATATCTGTCATAAAACCAACAGGAATGCAGGAAAAAACGGTGCCTCTGGCTAAGAGAATCTGGAAAAATTGAGAAGGAAGGCTACAGGGAGCTCTTTAAAAGGATTGGTGCTGGTGTTCTCTGGAGCCCTGGGAGAGGGAGCACTGTATTTCTCTGGAAGGAAACAAAGAGAATCATATATACCATGAACAGACATAATATACTGTCAGGAGAGTTGTACCTTCATTTTACGATTTTTAGCAGTCCACAAAAATAATTTTAAAAAGAGAGTGAGACTAAGAAAATTAAAATCCTTAACTGCACAGGACTTTGTTTCAACATGAACTTTAAGTATTTTCCATTATTGCTCCTAAGCTCCACACAGAGGAGTATGTCCCTACATATTTTGCCTATGTTTTATCTCCTAACAAAAAAAGAAGGTCTAGTAACTTGCAAAGGGGTTTTTTTTCCAGTTTAAAATATGATTCAGGACTCAGCATCTTCAGGTTCTCTCCAGTACAGGTTTTCTCCCTGCTACAGCAGAACTTTTAGGGTGAGACCTAAAATCACTATTGTCACACCAAGTGTGACTTAGAGGTAACACACCTTGCTCCAACAGCGTGATCCCGAAAAACCCTACTCACCCTTCTTAAGGCACCTGATGGTAGTCTCCTGGTTTTCCACAGCAAGCTCACTTACCTGGAGTTTTACTGTTGCATACACTGGCAGACATCATCCTCTTGGGTGCACTTAAATAAAAGCCCACCTACATATTTGACAGGTGGCCCCAGCACAGTCTCCTGAAGATCCTGGCTTGCTTGGCATACTCAAATAACATCTTAGCAGCACTGGCAGCCTTCCATTCACTCAGAGGAGGAGCAGGCCCCAGAGGCAATGTATACTTTTATTTTGTATTAGGTTTGCTGCAAATGCACCATCTTACAAAACCAGGTGATACAAATTCTTATTTATCCTGGCCCTGAAAATAATTGAAACCTACTTTTGGGATATCTAATTTGCTGCTGGTATAGATATGCTTTTATGGTGAAAAGAAAGCACCACTCCTAGATCCTCAGGTGAAAAAAGTTCAGGATGGAAGCTATGCTACAGAGGACCAAGAAAACAGAGGGGGTCTGCTCTTATATGCTTAGAACCTGCATGAAAGAGGCAATTTCTGGCCTTCAGTCCCACCTGGCAGAGCCACCTGGGCCTGGGCGACAGGAGCATGTCCACCTGTTGTGGTGGTGGTCCTGAGCCTATCAGCACGTACGAGTTCAAGACAGTTCTCAGGACAATGCCCACAGTCAGTCTCACAATTTCCAGCAGCAACCTTCTCTTAGTTTTTCCTTTGGACTGGTTTAAGTATCTCCTTGCTCGGTAAGATGGGTGTTGTGGATGCCAAGAGAGCACTAAGCAGGAAGGAAACACGTCCTTAGGTGGGCTGGCACAGCATCACTGACTCCTGGTCTGGAGTGCTGGAAGCTGAGGGTTTGCAGCACTGAGTAGCACAGTGCTGAGGCCTTTCTTGCAACTGCTTCGCATCTGTATTAAGCAGCCATTAAGTCTTCATGGATACATAGTGAACATAAACTTGCATGCTTTTATTGCTTCAAGTTCTCCAAAAGTATTGTCATGAAACACGGTATGATGGAGTTGCATTTGCTTAGTGGTTTAACAACAATAAATAAAGGTAATCAGGATATCTGCTATCTATCTGCACTGCTATAATTTGCTTAGTGATGCATCCCCTTATTGTTTGTGCAGCTTCTATATGAGTTTAATTTCAAATTGACATTTGGTCTTTTGTCTTTTGTGGCAAAGCAACCAGTATAGTATTTAATTACAAATTTTCTGTTTAATCTATCATTTTAAAAATAGACCAGAGTTGAGTTCTGCAGTACTTTTTAAATAAAATAATGGTTTCCCAAAATCTTGTTAGCTTGAAGAAAACATTCATATTGTCATGTTAGTGTTTCCTCAGTGACATAATTAGGTTCCCAAAAACTTCTATAATTTATTATCTGTGGCAAGAGAGAAGAAAGATCCCCTCCAATTACATGCCTGATAGAGTAATGTTGTTAGCGTTTCTGTTTCTTTCTCCAGAGGCTTAGGGTCTTTTTTTTGTAGGGGGTAGGGAGGAATAAAGTATTCGTAAAATGGGTGAGGAAATTATTTTACATTGTGTCCTTATATTTATCACTTCCTGAAATAAATTTCTTACAAAAAAGCCCAAAGGCTTTCTTAGATGCAGACAACGTTTTTCACATTTACTGTTTCTAGGGTCCCATGTTACTGCTTTTTGAAGCTACTGCTCCATTAGTAATAGATTTTCTCACTCTGCCAAGTGATCTGACAGATAGTTGATAGCCAATGATAAGCTAACACACATATATGCTAGACAGGTGCTTGCATGTGATTGAATTACCATTATATGCATTTAAACTCTGTTTTCACACCCTGAAAGTACACAAGGAGGAAACAATCAACAGTTACAGAACCTGAGATAGGAAAGTTTGCAATAGATTCTCAGTCCAAGGATCTTCCTGAGCTGACAGCTAATTCTGCTGATCTAGGTTGATAAATATGGAAATTCAGCTGCCCAATTTCAGGTGACTCGATAGGTGCCTGTGTCTTCCACGTTTTATAGTCTCAACTGAGTTTCTCACTAGGTGGTAGCTACTCAGATGACTTGGGGGCATGAGAAAACATATTGTCAATGACAAAAATGTGTTGCTGAAAATCTTAAAGATTCTCAGAAAAATATTCCTTTGGCAATTTCCCACAGCAACCCAAGACCCTTAAAATCACGGGTTTCATGTTTTCTACAGTCCTGGTGATCCTCATCCAGAGCTTTTCCTTACCCATTCCTGGCTGTTTCTACTGCAGCCCAGTACTGGAAAATATTGCTTCTGACCATGAAAAAAGTATGTTTCTAGGCAATTCTTAGGTCTTGCTATCCCAGAAAGCACTATACTGGCTTGCTAAAAGGACTGAGACTCCCAGACCAACAAACAAAATACTTTTTTCAAACATTGATGTGAGAGAGGATGTAATTTGAACATGAGCGCCTCCCCTGTCAGAGCCACCCTTCCTGTTCTTTACCAAAGGTCCTTGGCTCCCTTCAGCTTTACCACTGTACATGTCCAAGATCCACTGTTTTAAAGACACTTCTGAGGAAGCTTTAAGAGTCTTGTAATTTTCTCATTGACAATTGTTGGTCAACTGCACCAGCTATTCACAGTGTGAATTCATCAGAGAGGCTTTAAGAACACTTGTATGTTTTGTGCTTCATTTCTTATTTAAATTTGTCTTGCCTTTTGTGCCTTTTTCCCCACCACTTTATCTTCTGTCACTTGCCAGTGTGTAAAGCTGTTACCGTCACTCTGCAGTGTATTTATCTGTTGCAGTGATAAAAGGATACACTCCCATCCTTTCTAACTGTCATCTGCTTAAAAGAAATGTCAACAGTGCCAAAATCCATGATGCTCATTGCATTCACACTTCAGGGGTACAATTAAATGGCTAGACTAAGACCCACGTGGGTCAATTTTTTCATGCATTACAGCTAAATGAAGTTGAATGTTGCAAATGGAAAATGCCTCTTACCAAGCACTTAACATAATCTCTTTCTGTTACTTTAGACACCTAGAGAGAGCACACATCTTGCATTATCTTGCTGAAATACATGCTGAAGGTTCAGGGAAATGTCAGCCACAAGAGCCACTGTATGGGTGTTCCTACCAGTGCATAGAGGTAATTCTCAGCACAGCTGTGTTGGGGAGACATGGGAAAGGATGGAGGTGAATTTCAGAAATCCAAGAGAAACACCTCAAGGTGCTATTCTGAATCCAAAACGGGCCTCCTAAGCCCAGATGCTCTTTCAGAGAGTGATTCACATAAAGCCCCAGAGAAGGCTGCTCCTTGACAAAATCCGTGGTGCCATGTGTCACTTCTGACGGAACAACAGCCGTCTCCATAAGCTTCATTTGAAAATGGCAGGAAATCATTTTGTGGGGATGGCAGGGTGTTCCAGCTGCTGCAGATTAGACAAGTCACCTTCAGCACACTTGGTATGCCAACCTGAACAGGCAGTAAAAAGAAAGTGGATGATGAAGCACAGCTGATTTGCAAAACACTTAACCTGTATGCAATTATCATATATAGTGCCTCTGGCAGATCAGCTCTGCCGCTGTCTGCTCTTACAAAACAGCAGACCCATGCTGGGGATCACCACAGGACTATAGCTTCATGCAACTGGATTAAAAATGTAGGATGCTGTGTAATTTTCCACAAACCTGCTTATTTAATTGGTGCTGCCAGAAAAGTCAGTACTCCTCAATTCCTGAAGAAGTTAGGGAAGAGCAAAACAAAATAAAAGAGCATTTCCTTTGTAGGCAAAGGTGATTTGTGCAAGTATTAAGGGTGAATGGGTGGCACTGGTTTTTTTCTCTCGTTTTTGTTCGCAGCAGGAACCAAAGGTCATCAACTACAGATAGAATATACTTCCTATTGCACAGCCAAGGTTACTAATAGATCAGAAACTGCAAGGGTTCAGAAAGTTGTAACGATTCAACTTTTTTATAAATCTGTTCACTGAAGTGGCTGCTTTAAGGAGAACAAGTGGACTGCCTGGACCATAAATCAGTGGGGTTTATTTATTGCTTGAATTAAAACAAATAATATAGAAATTAGGTAGTAGTTCTTTTTCTGCTTTTACAGGGTGGTTAAAGAGTGTGCCCTCTAGCATTTCTGGTTTCTCAAATTTTCTGGTTTTCAGCTTAAGGGCTTTCTCTGTACACTAAAAATATGTAAGTGCAAGACACTTGTCTTAGCTCAAAGTCTCCAATCTGGGGATTTTCAGAATTATGAAAGACCTGGAAATGAGTTTCAGGTCTGAATTATGTGTTTACCAGCAGAAGAAGTTTATGAGACTTATCCTTTCTTTTTTTACTGCCCATCTGAACTACCTACAGGCCTTTCTTCTTTCCTGCCCATCAACAGCCATTGTGGGAGAGCTAAGTAAATTACAGGTGCAGTTTGGGTTCAGCTGCAATAGCAAACACCACCCTCGTAAATGCTGAGAAATGCCAGGAGCTCTATTAACTAACTCCTTTGCAGGGGCTCCATCTCAAACTGAACACCTCCCACAGTGCAGGTGATACCCATTTCCATTTCTCTTGAGAAAGGGAACATATTTCTAGAGTCTGCTATGTTATGTGGATCTTGGGGGAAATGCAGCTCTGAGGACTGTTTTCTGAGGTTTCATCCACCTGCAACAAGTCTCACCATCTCCATTAAAATGGGAAATCTGCAGGGAAAAGATCCACCCCCCCCCCCAAAAAAAAAAAAAAAAANCACAAAGTCTTTGCCAGGGTCTTTATGAGACAGGTGCATACCTGCCCCACAGCTGAGATCTCATCCCATGTGTGGATGCAATGGGTAGTGCAGAGCCCCCTGAACAGTAGGTCTGAAGGGCTGGCCAGGTGTAGATGGGTCTGCCAGACATCACAGCTTTAACCAACATCCCCCAGCTCTTCAGTTCACACAGGCTCCTCATGGCTGGGGGTTGGCCTCTGTTTTACATTTTTCCTATCTCAAATTCTGCGGCTCCAAGCAATTCTTACACTGGCCTCAGATCTGACACAAGGAAAATTGTTTTCTGAATGGTGATAAAGTGATGCCCCTGAGGGAAACATGGTGATATTGCTCCTCCCTCTGTCAAAACAGATTCTGGGTGTAAGGTATATCCTTTACACCAAAAATAAAAACTGCTGCGAGTGGAATCACCAGAAATGTCATTTATACCAGGGAGGATAGCCTGCATCTGTTCAGGGTTCCTGCATGAATCTTTTATTTGTTTGTGCTTGTTCCTCATTGTAGTGATGAGACACAAATATTTGAGCCTTGCAGGCTGGAGGGCCTGGGTATCATCATTAAACAGGCATGGGAAGAAGTGGTGCCTGTCCCAGGTAATCACACTTGGGCTGAGCCTGGAAATCCCACCACAGCTATTGAACATACAGAAGAATTTGGCAGCAGATTCTCAGGGTTTCACCAGAGGACTTTTGCTACTTGAGCCATGTGTAGCTACTTTTGGCTCTGTGATAATAAAAATTCTATTCTCTCATTTATGCTTGAATGTTCATGTATTTATTTCCTTTCATAAACTGCTTTGGCTGGCACATGACACCAAGGAAAAGAGGGGGCATTATTCATTGAAGTTGATGAATGGGTGCTTTTGTGAGAGGGTGCACTGAGTTTGAGGTCAACTCATAAATGTGAACCCCTCACCAGAGAATGGGACCTGAGGTAGGTTGAACCTGAGCTGATAGACAGCTCTTTGGACCAATGGCGCTTTTTTGAGATTTCCATATTTAAAGCTTGGGGAAGACAGGAAGTTCCCTCTTTCGGTTTTGCAGCTCCTGCGGCGGGGGGAGGAAGATGGGTGCTGAGGTTTCGCTTCTCGGAGCAGCCTTAGGCCTCCCCCCCGCCCCCCGGGTGCCAGGGCATGGCAGGAGAGCCCCTCAGAGCCCCGGGCAGCTGAAGAACAGCCAGAATTGCTGCAATTAGCTGAGACCACCCGTCTGAGGCTTCTGAGGGGTGCCCCCCCCCCCCACGTGGCCACGAAGATCCCAGCAGGGGTTGATGGAGCTGAGAGACTAACATCAAAGAAGCCAGCAGCACAAAGAAAGTGGGGTTTTTCTTCATCATAAAGCCCGTACGATGGAGACCATTATCCATCGTGGTGTCTTCAAGGTCAGAGAGAAAGAGAAAGCAAGTAAAACCGAAGATGGCGGCGGGGAAG
>VZTH01016109.1:156532-265029 GCA_013397815.1 Aleadryas rufinucha
TCCTATCTCACAAAAGATAAGAAAGGTGAACTGAAACCACTACAAAAATGGTGTTTCTGCCTGGTTAAGAACTAAACCCGCTACAGACGCCGGTCTGCTTCAATGTCATAAGTGTAAAATGTTCCCCCTCCACTATTTTATAAGCACTGCTGTGTAGCGTTTGGTTTTATTTCTGTCATGTAGCTCATGAATTTTGGAGACTTCAAACAGAAGAAATTTGGCTCTTCTGCTGGCTTTTTATCTGTGTTGTATGCCTGGCTAGACCACTTCTGCTTGAGATTGAGAATAAACCCACGTGGGCTTCAGCACAGCCCTCTCTGTGGCTTGCCTGAAGTTATCTGTCTTGGAGTACCAAACTGGAAAAGGGTCTTTGTCTACAGATTTTCTTCTGTGCTTTCCAAATCATCTTCTGGAGCACTAAGTGTAATGAAAAGCCTCTTTGCTTGGTAGAAGGACTGATCTCTTTGTGTCTCACATTTTTATAAGAAGAGATGGAAACTGGAGATTTGATCTCTAGTCTAGCAGATGAGTATCTAGAAACGCCTGGACTGTAGCAGATCTCTAGCAGAATACCAAATACTGCTACTGCAAACTCTCAAAAAAAGTGTCAGGCTGGCCATGACTGCTTTGCTGCCTCTCCAAGTCAGGTGGTCAGCTCTGATCCCTGACCACCACAGGGGTATTTCTTCTGGTGCTGACTTCAGTAGTTACAAAACCAGCACCACTCTGAGGGTGTTGATTAAGTGCCAAGATCAGAAAGGGTGTTACAGGACTTGCATTGCAAAAGAGATCCACCTCCAGAGCCTCCCTCATGACAAAGGTCTCACAAATTCAACTGACATTAAAGGAAGGTGTAAGCACAAGCAGGAGTGAAACAAAAGTATTTAGCAGGAGAAGACGTACTGGGCAGACCAAAAGTTAGCTGTAAATGAGGAACATCAGTCACCTGGAATAATGTACCAGAAAAAATTTGAAAAGTGAAAATCAGTAGGCAGCAATGAGTCAATCAGCTGATACCAGTAAAGATCACCTAGGACTGAGAGAGTGATGGCCAGTGAGTATCTCTTCAATGGTTTTATCCAAAGACTCTTATTCTTTACTCTTGGCCTACTTCTTGTCACCTTTTTTCAGTCAAGTATGAAGACAAGATGTATGTTTCTGTATTTATCTGTTGTTCATGATTCCAGTAAACCTCCCAACAGCTTTCAGTTTGGATGGGCCCAGAGCTGAGGAAACAATTCCAAGGTGTTCTGAACATGCTCGGTTCAGACTTGCTCTGGCTTCAGTCTGCCATTACCTGCCTGGTGCAGTATCTCCCTGCCTATGTTAACATTCAGATTTTATCTCAGTCCCACCATATAACAATGCCATAAACATTTACGCTAATTTTGAAGTCAAGAAAGGGCAATGGTAATTTGCCATTGCAATAATGTTTGTGAAGCATTCATGAAAAATGACAGGCGGGGAAACAAGAATAATTGGACCTAATGGAGACAAAAATCCACAGTTATAAAGATATATGGCACTTTAGAAAATTGATTTAGTACCTCTAGTGGAAAGCAAAAGGGAGAGCACATGATATCCAGTCATTCACAATCTACTTATCGTGAGTCTTCCTGATTGAATTGGTATCAGTACAAATCAGCAAAGTGATATAATTGATACCAACAGTGTTCTACTGATATTAAGTCAGTGTGAGATCAGAATCAGTTTGGAGATACGGATTTGAGTTACCTTGCCTCATGATTCTTGGTAACATATAAAATATTACCAAGGAATTTTTTAAATCTACACATGGCTTAAAACAAGGTCAGATGTGCAGTGTTTTGCACTTCTTGTATCAGGACCTTATAAACCAGCAAAGTTGCTATAGTGTTTTCTGTGAGACAAAGAGTCATACTTCCTAGGTTACCAGTTTGTTTTCCTTTGGAAAGTCTTGTACTTAGCATTCACTAAGAATCACTTGTGGGGTTTTTTTTAAGAGGAAACTATCCCTGCATTTCATGTCCCAAGGAAAATCTGGATTTCTTGACATGCAACAGAAACTTTGAAAATATTTAATGTGGGCATTGAGGTTTAGGTACCTAATTAAGGCATAAAACAGAATATAGTTTGAGAAATTACCTAATACACGTCCAGTTGATATCATATGTTGAACTCACTCTGCTCTCTGCTCTCCAGACAGATTTTGCCAGTGGGAGCAGAACACATCACACCATTTCTGCAAAATTTCTATCATTAGATGCCTAAATGTAAATGTAATTGTTTTGTTTCATGTAGTTGGACATTATGACTATTTACTTTTTAACCAGTCTTTCTTAGTCTGGGTGTTGCTAAATATTGCGTCATATGTAATTTGATATTTAACCTGTGATCATTGAGTTAATTTATGTAACATACGGCTAAATTAGACAACCGTTTCCCAAGCAATGCTTCCCATATGCTGCAATGGCCAGGAGGTTGATAATTCAAACATTTTTTCATTAAATTGAGGCATTCCCTCTGTCAGAATAGCTCTCCAGCCTTTTGCTGAAATTCCCTGAGGAATAGCAAGAGGATTTATTGGCTGATAATAATGGATATCATGACTGGTATCCCTTGAGCATTCAAAATCTGACACACACACAACAAATTTCCTCCACTCAGAAAAAGAAAAGTGTTCTGCCTAAGCACATTCACTCTGTAACTGTGAATTTGGGGCATGCCCTTGTCAGTTTTTGAGTGGGAGCAGAGAATGCTGTTGAGCTTGAAGTTCAACCAGAAATTTTTGCATGTGCATTTCACTTCTCCCATGGAATTTTCAGAAGATTGCACTTGCCTTTGGTGGTTTACAACAGGATTATTTTATTCCTTTTTCAAATGTCTCTCAGAAGATATTTTTTTGTGTCCTTCTTGCAAGAGAAATACATCTTAAATAAAATATGTGTCACAGGGAAATTTGCATCTCTAATGGTTTGTCTTCCACTTTCAGTGAGAGTAAAAACTGATGAAAGGAAATTGGGAAGAAAGACAGCTCTTTGGTCTTTTAGCACTGAAAAGCCCCTAAATTCGCTCTACAGGTTTAGGAGGAAAAAAGATTATTCAAGGAAAATGTATATGAACCCACTACCCATTCACAACTCATACGTTTTAAGGCAAGACTGAGAAATAAATGCTGTTAAGAAGTCAAGCTTTCAAATAAAACGAACTCCAGTGAGTATACTGTTCTTAAGATGCAACCTTCTGAGGCTTTCAAAATCTTTATCTAAATATTATGCCACTTTTGTGAAATTACAGCGTTAACTTGCACAAACAAGCAGCATCAGGAAAATATGCAAGAAAATAAAGTAAAATAGTCTAGAGACAATAACTGCAATGACATCAAAATACCTTTTTTCAATTTTGGGAAGTTTTTTTTCTTCTGAGAAATGTTCTTCTTTTCACAAAAGAAGAAGCTGACTAGTAATAGCATCAGAGTATTCCATTGTCCTCATTCATCCCACTTTAATATACGTATGTGTCATGCCACACTTGGAATTGAATCACTTGCTCTTCACCCAGCAATGCACACATCCATTTGGATTGTTTATGGTCAATGGATGGGGGCCTACAGTTTGGTAGACAGAAACTTCTCTTTAGTGTTTAAAACAGGAAACTTTCACCAGAAAATTATTCATCATAGTGCTGAAACTGTGCAACTGTGATGACAGAATCACTGAGGTTGGAAAAAACCTTTGAGATCATCAAGACCCTCTGCTGTAGTGCATTCTATTGGGCTTGGTGGTCTTCAAGTTTTGTCTGAGATGTTCAGGGCATTTGTATGCTGGACTAGCTCAGCCTTGGATCTGCAAACCATTATCTTATCTTCTGGACTATGGCACAGTTCTGGGAATGGCACAGCACGGTCACAAGCATTACAAAGTAGTGATCTCTTACTCTCAGTAAGAATGTCAGGGCATTGTTGCCATCAGTCTCTTGACATGAACTGAGGTTTAGTGAATGACCTTTCAATACTACACTCCTCCATGGCAATCCTACTAACACATGCTAAGTTGTGCTCCTAGCTGATGTGCAAGCACACACTAAGCCAGTCTGCATGGTCAAAAGAGATAAGCATGTCTCAGATGAAAGACAGGAAGCCAAGAACTGAGAACTAGTGATTTTCATGATTTCTCTCTGCTTTATCTTGCAGCAGGAGCATGCCTAGTAACCTGGAGTTATCTCCATAAAAGCCATCTTTGCCCTTTATTTTTGATTGCCCTTTAGAGATGCTCACAGACCTGGCCAGCATCTAGCACAGAGTGTGGGAATGTACGTTCATGGAGCACATGGATGTACCTGTGAAATTTCTGTGCATGCTGTATCTATTACATCAAGTCTGTATGTTTTATTTGGGGATATATATAATGTGTAGGTACAGTTGCCCACTGTGCAACTTGAAAATGGTGCTGTGTCTCAAACCCTGCCCTCTCTGTCCATCTTCACAGAGACATTCAAAACAACAGCAGTCAAGGAAAATCGTACTTGTATGTCCAGAGTAGACAGGGATCTGTACAGACTGGATCAGTGGGCCAAGGCCAATTGTATAAGATTCAACAAAGCCAAGTGCCAGGTCCTGCTTTGGGTCTCAACAACCCCAGGCAATACTCCAGGCTTGGAGAAGAGTGGATGGAAAGGTGTCCAATGGAGAAGGACCTAGTAGTGCTGGCTGACAGTGGCTGAACATGAGCTAGCTGTGCCCCGGTGGCCAAGGAGGCCAATGGCATCCTGGCCTGGATCAGCAATAGTGTGGCCAGCAGGACCAGGGTAGTGATTGTCCCCCTGTGCTCAGCACTGGTGAGGCCACACCTCAAATCCTGTGTCCAGTTCTGGGCCCCTCATGACAAGACAGACATTGAGGGGCTGGAGCGAGTCCAGAGAAGGGCAACAGAGCTGGGGAAGGGTCTGGAGCACAAATGTTACGAGGACCAGCTGAGGGTGTTTATCCTGGAGAAAAGGAGGCTCAAGGGGAATATTCTCATTCTTTACAACTACCTGAAAAGAGGTTGTGGTGAGATGGGGGTTGGTCTCTTCTCCCAAAGCACAAGCAATAGGACAAGAGGAAACAGCCTCACTTGTGCCAGGGGTGGTTTAGACTGGATATTAGGAAAAATGCCTTAATGGAAAGGGTTGCCAACCATCAAAAAAGGCTGCCCAGGGAAATGCTTGAATCACCATCCCTGGAGGTATTTAAAAGGTAAGTAGATGTGGCACTTGAAGACATAGTTTCATGGTGGACTTGGCATTGTTAAGTTAATGGTTGGACTCAATGATTTTAGAGGCTTTTTCCATCCTAAATTGTTCTGTGATTCTATAATCAAGGCATGGAACTTAGTGTCAGGTAGCCTTTGAATACTTCCCCTACCTCAATATTCCTCCTATTCTTTTCCCCCCAGTTTTGATAAAAAACTGTAGAATATAACATTGCAAGTCTGCAAATACCTACTCAGAATCTTTTTTAACTTTCCTAATAAGATAACCATTTCTCTGGTGTTATAATTAGCTGATTTTCCTCCATAATGTGGCCATCTGTGCTGATGGAGGTCATTGTTCTTTGTATTAGCACTTTTGAGCAATACCCAAACAATGTCTTTCCGTTAAGACTCTACTGCCCCAAATCTAATTCTTTCCCAGAAAATTGGAGGACTTTAGAGGAGAAACATAGGTCAGTAGGTGATTTAAAATCCATTTGTGCCATTAAACTATATGGAAACTTTAAAATCAATAAATTAATGGCATTCAAAGGTCAATTTTTAAACAGAAATTGGTATTAACCTATTCCTATGGTCATTGGCTGTGCATACAAGAAAGAACAACAGGTACAATAGCACTTGAAAAATGAAAGTGTGTTTATCTCTTTATGTAATGCAAATGTAATAACTTACCCAAAATGATTGATTAGCATGATGGAGCCTAGAGTGGGTGTCTAATAGATGATGGATATATAAAATTTGAAACTGAGAACAATTTTCATGTTCATTTAACTTCTTCTTTAAAGTGTTTAACATAACTATTAAAAACTAAATCAGGGGAATTGTCAGGACCAGGTTGAATGATGCTCACTCAACACAGATTATCTGTCACTGGGCTACAGGTTATTTGTTAAACTAATGATCTAAAACATGAGCTAATCAAAAATAATATAAACCCAAAAGCGATCATAAAAGAAGCTGATAGGAGTATGACAGACAAACCACTCTGTGGGAACAAAATAAGCATGACCAATGTGTACTAAGCGTCAAGGGGAGTTGGCAGCACAATTTGTCATTGGATTTCTGTTTCTCACAGATACTCATAATTAATGGTAAGCCATTTTCTGCTCCTTGTGTCTCTGGATAGCAACTTAAAGCTCAGATAAAATCTTCAAATTAAATAGAATTGGACTTAGCCACTACAAATCAGATTTAAGCAGGTATAATCATCACTGCTGTGTTCCTGTTGCAGTTGGTGATGCCACTGGAGCAGTAAAAGTGCCACTAGGATACAGCAGGCACACAAACCAGTGGAAGAAAGCAATCACTACTCTAAGCTTCGTGTTACATGTCCCGTAAACCAGCAGTCTGCTGCTCCTGCCCCCCTTTCTCCATGGCCTATCCAAGGAGGCTGGCATGACCACTCAAACGTAGGAGTGGTAGGGTTTTCTTTGGCTTAGGAAAGAGGCAGATAAGGATAAGCACTGAGGTCTCAGGAGCTGGCAGACAGACACCATTTCTGTAGTAGGGTAAAGTGTTCCCACTCCTCCTCAGGCCCGAGGTCAGGCACTGCAGTCTTGGAGACCTTAAGCAAACCAGAGATGAGATTCAATCCATGGTGACCTTGACTCTAAAGGTTCCAGACAGGTATCGCTCAGGGCCCACTGCATATGTTCATATCAGAAAAAAAATAAAGAAATGGCATCGCAGAATAGCTTAGGAGACTGAAAATCACTGTTTTCCTTTATCTGAGTCAGTTCTTGATAAACTAGGTGAGCCCTAGCAACCAGTAATACTCAGAGGACACTTGCAAATTACTTTGTTGAACAGATCTGTCAATGCATAATTGAGCAGATCAACTATCTTTTCTTGTTTTACCTTTTGTAGCAAAATTTCCTATTTTTTCATGGATACTTTGGGGGTTTTTTTCATAAAATTTCTCAAAATGGATCATAAATCCTCCACTTTAGCTGGCTGCAGAATGAACAAAAAATATCCATTTTTCTGGGAAAACAGTACTAGAAAATCACTTTTGGTGGGGTATGGAGAAAAAATAAAAATAAATATTTTAATAGCTTTTAAACTTCATTTTCCCACCTTTTACACTTTAAATTTTCTTTTGATTTTTTTTTTCAATCATGCTTATGTCATCACCTGGACAAGGATCTCAATAAAATTGTATCTTCTAATTTGGTTTTCAAAGGCAATACTTCTCAAAAAATTATTTGTCAGATGAGGTTCTTAATTGGCAGAAAGGATAGATATCAACAGATTTCTAAAAACATTTGATCTAATACTATTTGCTTAAAACAATAGCATTACATGAAATAAAATGCAATCTTTTGTAAATGGACAGTTAAACTGAACTGACTGAATGATACATATGAAATTACAGGATTAATGGAAAAAAATCTTCTCCCAAAAGGATTTTCAACAGTCAAATCACCCAAAGACCTGCTTTTAGCTTGGTGCTTTTTAATATTCTCACCTATGATATGGAAGAAAGTATGAATCATTGCTGTTTTCAGACGGCACAAACTTTAACAGATTGGGAAATAATTAAAAGCAGAAGTAATTCTACAGGATGGTTTGTATCTCTTGTTATTTTGGGTCCACACAGGGGGAAATCTTCCATAAAGAAAATTTGAGAGCCTATGGAAACATCTATTGTGCTTCAAAACTAAGTATCAAAGCCATAGAAAAGCTTTTGGGGGCTTGAGTAAATCTGTCTTGAAAGTAAGACTGTATTGTGTGCAATAAATACGGTGTGGAATATACCCTGAGCAATAAAGGGAAAACAAAATGTTGAATAATTGCCTGTAAGTGAACACAGTCTGTTTCAACCCACTGAATGAGACAGACATCCTGTGAAGAATTAGTTTGTTCCTTTACCATGACTTTATGGTTTAAACCTATCATATATGGTAAATTATGAAAGAATTAATGTCTGCATATTTTCCTGAATAATACCTTAGCTCTCTCTGACTAACAAAGCTTAAAATACTGATTAATCACAACTATTTGTACCACTGTCATGGGCTAAGTAAGTATGTCTCAGTAGTCTACTTTACCAAACTGCAGGTATAGATCCAAATCTGATACCCGAAGTTCATTCTTTACTGTTCTGCATAAAACATTTTGATCTTTTACTCCCAAGAAGGAAACCACTGCATTTGACATAGATTAGTGTCCTCAGCATGCTAAGCAAATCAGTCATGAACACTACATCCACTGAAAATTACTGGCTGAATTAGTAGGTGGATATTTGCAACAATGGTATTGATTCATGCAAAGTATGTCTGGTTTCCAACTGATTCATTAGCCAACAACTGTGATAAAAATATAAACTCTATCGATTAAAGTATTATCTAATAGAATAGCATGCCTGCATATTTGCAGATTTCTTTCTGCACCCAGACTCCTGCTTCCTCAGTAGGGGGAAGTTGTTTTTACTGAAGCAATAAAACATATAATAACCAATTTCTGAATTATATGAATCATAAGGAAGTGAAAGCTATGCTGAGGTTTCAAGAAGAGAGAAGGAAAAAAAATTAACAGGAGCAAAATACAGGTGCTAATGTTGAAAGATTTGATTCACCTTTATTTTTTAGATAAATCTTGCTTTTCAAGTTTTCTTCACAGACTGCTATTGTCAGAAAGAAGAGGAATAACCTGATCAAGGAGAAGAAGTGATCCTTATTGAATTCAAATGAGTTTCAGGAGCAGGTTATAAAGAAACAAATAGAAATACGCCAAGAAGTTAAGTTGAGAGACTTAGATTATCTCTTTGTGTTGACCTGTGTGTCCAAAGTATACAAGAGACATGATTGATCTGGAAAGAAATTTGAAATGTATCATTCATAGGATGATCTGGGCTGCTAATTTTTTACCTGTCTCTGCCCTGCTCTTAGCGAAACATCTAAGAGTAAAATTTGCTTGCGTTTGTTCAACACCAAAGATGCTTTTATGCTAGGCAGCACAGAGGAAAGTAAATAGATGAAACTCCAGAGAGGATGAGGCATGGATTTATAGAAAGCCACATAGAATTCATCAGTTTGCTTTGAAACCTCATGTCGTTAAAAAAAATTGAGGCAACATATACCTCTATTACTAATTCACACTTAAAAACTACCATGGAATAAAGCTATTCCAAAATGGTTCCTTGTGATACATGGCTTGATCCTGCTGATGGGTGTAATTAAAAAAAAAAAAAAAAAAAAGGTCTTTGGCTTCCTCCACCTCCCAAAAGGAAGGCGATAAGCACAGTATTTTCCTTGTGACTGTCAAGTGCAAAAATAACCCCAATGTGCATGAGTGAACTTATGAACTTATGTGTATGAGTGTGGTTTGTGCCATTGAGGACAAATGTCTCTGCCCAAGGAGGAAGAATGGGAAATCTCCAAGAGATGTGCAGGCAGTATCCCTGAAAAGCTCTCACGCTGTTGGTAAAAGCTCAGTTAGAAAGTTTGTGCTCATAATGGGTTTGAAATCTGATAAATGTTACATAAATGTTTACTGCTTGTTGTCAGCTTTGCTAAATGTTGTTGATGAAGGAAGGCTGAGAAAACTGCCCCTGGCAGGTGCTACTTGGGGAAAGCAAAGGTGTGTGTTGGAAGCAGAAAAGGAATTGGAAAGGCAAATACAAGCAGATCACCATCGAGGGGTTTGACTAAGAGACATCACAGAGCTCCATAAATTAAAATGAGCCATTAAAAATTTAGTTCGAAGTGTCTAAACCATTTAAAAATGTTTCACAGTCACTCAAGATCTAGATTGGGGGATTTTTGTGGGTATAGAGTGTTGTTACAATCATATTCTGGAAGCAATCTTAAGCCAACCATCCTACTAAGGGCTTAGAAAATCTGTATAGAATGAAACCACTCACAGATGACAACACAAGTACACACTGAGGTGAGGAAGTGCTTCAGTGTCATCGCCATGCAGGTCTGTTCAGCTCCTGAGACAAGCATTGCTGTGTGTGTTCTTTCTTCCTCTCCACTGAATGCATCACAATTGGGTTAAAGCATCATGTTTTGACAAACAAGCTCAGCAGAACAGGAAATTATTGCCCTCTGTACAACATTAAATTACTGACATCAGATGCTGTGAATACTGTAGTGCCACAATAAAGCTACCAGCTCCAGGTGGTGGGGATGCTCTTAATCCTTACAAAACTACAGTGAAAGAGGTCAGCTATTTAACAGTAAGAGAAATGTGAGAGGTGCATCATAAGATAGGTATATTTACAAAATTTCAGGAGTCAAATAATAGAAAATTCATTTCAGATTTTCTATTCTTCGTCTTCTTTGCCCTTTTTTTTTGGCACATTCATCTATGGCATTGGACAGTAAAGTAAATGAACATTCATTATGCCTGACAAAGTTAAAACAATAATAAAATGACCTATAACACTCTCCTTATCCCTTTGTATTGGTCACTGTATTTTTTTGTCTCATTTATGAACAACATGTTAACAATCTATTGATTTTCATCTTCAAAGAATAAGCATATATAATTTTCTTTTTTACATACATATATGCAGGGCTATTTTGAAATATGCTCTCTGATTAAATATTACCTAGAGTTTAAGATGACATTTATCCTAATTTTTTTTCCTTTGAAAATGTCCTGATCCGATTTGAATAAGGGTTTGTTTGTGTGTGTATGCTCACCCCCACCTCTCAAAAAAACTCCACAACAACCCACCAAAAAAAAACCAACAACCAAACCGACTAACATAACAACAACAACAAAACCCCACCACAAAAAAAACCAAAAACCCACCACAAAAAACAATCAAACAAAAAAAACCCAAACAAAAATAATCAATAAAAGCCCCTCTCTCCAAACAAAACAAAACAAAACAAAACAAAACAAAACAAAACAAAACAAAACAAAACAAAACAAACAACAAAAAACCAAGAAACAAAAAACCAACAGAAAAATTCTGGTGAAAAACAACATCTGATATGAAATATTGTAACTTTTCTTGAAATGAACCATTACTTAATAAACTAAATTCTCTGCAGAGTAATGGCAAGTCTTAAAATATGCATGAATGCTCCATTGCTTGTATTCGATTTTATGGTGATGTGAAATATGGGATGTGAAATATCCTTCCACTTCCCCCTGCCACTGCCCATTAAGAAGTATGGTTAAAATGCTGTTGCTGACACTCTTGTATTTGAAATATTCAGACATTTAAGAAAGCAGAGAGCTGTTTCCTTGAGCTCTGGAAATGCTTCTCTGTATCAGATGATATATTGCTATCACTACAGACTGCAAATTTACTTGTAAATTGTAATTTGATATTTCACTTTAATGGCAAAAAGGAAACCACAGTTCAGGATCAGGCAAAGCCCCTGGGGCATATTCAACCAAGAAGGATTTTTCTTAAAATGGAAAAGACATTTGACTGCAAATTCCCGAAAGACATTAAAGTATTCATGACCAGATCTACCACAGTATTTCCCATAGAGAGTCTTTTGCACATGAAGAATATGCATAATGCAAATATATTGTGCCTTATTGCCGGGGCCTTCCCATTTACTAAATTTAGAAGACAAGACTTACGCCCTTTTGTGCAACAGAAATAATTATTGCAATTTCTGGTGTGAGTGCTCTGGTATTTTCTGACCGTAAACTCTTCTGAATTCCTTGGATTTCTCTGCTTGATGCTTAGTTTAATCAAGTTGATCACTTGGATTGTGGAAGAGCAAACAGTAGAGACAGAACCTGGCTGAAAAATATCCATCAGTTGGGTTCAAATGTGAATGCTAAGGCGTGGTTAAGCCTAAAAGTTGAAATCAGCCACATTTTCTAGAAGTATGTTTCTAATACCATTTCAGGGTTTTTTTAGTACTATGATATTTCCTTTGCTGAACAGCAACTGTGAGGAAGAAATGCAGAATGACTATTTCACCTTCTAAGGAGCATTCACACTCAGAACTGTAAATGGTCATCATCCACCAAGATAAACCAAAGCAAGCTGCCACATTATTTGCAAGATAAGAAGCAAAATACGCAATTTAGGTACTATACAGATCTATTAACCTGAGCTTCTGTTTCTTTGTATGTGATGCCACAGGCACTAAGTTTAGCAACAGCATTTCCGTGCCTGTATAAGGAAAAAGGTTTATATTTTTTTTCAAAGCTTGAAGCTTATAGTTGGAAAAAAGGACAGGGATTTAATGACAGAGTAAGTTCTGCTCAGAGGTGATGAAGCTCAATGCAAGTCCCTTTACTTTTAAATAAACTTCTCGGCCTGCCTAAAACTTTGAAGACCTGAGGATCACTGTATAAATGCAGGTCCCAGCAGCTGCTTGGTGGAGTGTGAGACAGACAGTGTGATATCAGTGCATCTTCTAGTAGGTCAGAGCTCAGAAACCATGACTCTGGTTTTAAGCATAGAACATGCTTTTCTTAAAACCAACAGATCAAACCATGTCCTCCCCTTCTGCCAGCATGAAGTCCCAGTGCCTGGACAGCCTCAGGACCACGTAGCACAAGTGTGGGTGCGTTGCCTGTTTGCAGCTTGCAGGATTCATTCTTCCACAGCCTTCAGAGAGGGTCTGATGTCTGTGGTGATGAAATACAGTACACAAGATAAATTTTGTCAAATTCATGACAAGTGATAAAAAAACTTTGCACAATGCATCCTCTTCTTTTGTCAGTGATTTGTCAGAGTCAAGATGTACAGTAATGGTGAAAAAAAATAGCATTTTGAATACATCATTCATACCAAATGCCTAGATTCTGAAATTCACCCTGGTTACCACGTGGATGCTTCTGCTGAAGCTGAGCTAAGGAGGCAACAATCACTAAAGGCTCTGTCATAACTGTATGAACACCAAGTGTGTGCTTCCCCAGCAATTTAAGATGATGTAACCTGAGAGTATCCCAGTACTCTTCATTGTCTGAGCTGATGCTGAAGTTCACGTGGTGAGGTGGTGAGATGTTCAGAGATCTCTTCTGGCTTCAGACTGAGCACTGCTTCATTTTGCTGTGTTAGGTCTCAGCTGGATGTTCTCCTGGTCCCAGCCTGTGCAGGGCAAAAGAAAAGGAAGGCAGCTCCTGGTGGCAATTGGTCTGATTTACACTGCTGTGGCCATCACTTAGAGAAGGGAGGAGATTTTTTCCCAGATCACCTTTTCAGTTGGTTCAAGTGAGCTTACTCTAAACAACAGCAACCAAAAGAGAAATGCAGAAAACAGAAACTGAAGCACAGTGCTCCACACCATGTCCTTAGTCCTTCTTGTCTCAAAAACATACTATAATTTTACACCAGCAGCTTAGACAAGACAACTGAAGACAATCCGAATCAATATGCATAGCTTCCCAGGACTTTAAATTACTAACTTTGATGTTGCAGTAAAGCAGGTTTTTCTTATCACTGGGCAGAAATCACCATGTTTTCATCCCATTTTGAGAATAAGTAAAGAGAAATCCCAGCCCTACTCTAGTCCTTGGGTTTATAGTTGATGAAGTTGGGACTGCAACAGGAAAATTTGCTCCATCAGGCTGCTGAAGGAAATGGTGTAATAGGCCCAGATCCTAAGTCCTCCCAGGGTTCCTTTTTCATGCACTACACAGGACTTCAGGATTTCTTGCAGCATAAAAAAGTAACTGAGATTATGTTTAAGGGCTGCTCTGTTTATTCCTCGTCTGCTCACACCAAAAATAGTAAACATCAAAGTGGTAGTTGTTCAAAGAATTCAATTAATGAAAAGAAAGTAAGTATATGATCTCTTGAAGGACCATAAATATCATTGGCTCCCAAAACATTTTAAAGAAATATGTGTACTTACTGTTTTTAAATCAACATAAATAAATCAGCAATCCAGAAAAATGGATTACTTATGACATTTATTTTCCATTGTGTATTTAAGCCCTTAGGAACATCCATTTTTTGTGTTCAGACCTTGTTCTGGTTCTTTGCAACTCTTTTTATAATTTCTTTAGACCATGTTTCCACAGACATGGAACTATTCTGCAAAAATGATAAATTGTCCTGTTAGAGATATTCCAAAACTCTATTCTTCATGTCTTTCTATAGCACTGCAGTGCATGTTTCTTGGAAGCATTAATAGCTGCATTTCATTTTACAATATAAATATTTAAAGTTTGTAATTTCTCTGTTGCTGACACAGCCAGTGCCAATGCAATGCCATGTTTCATTATCAGTTTCTAGTATACACATAATCTTGTCAGACTTTGCTTCCAATAAATATAGCATGATATATTTTGAATATTTGAATAGCTGAGTGCATTCATGTTGCTTTCCACCATGACCTGCTTGCAAATTCCCGGCTAAGAAGTACAGCCCCATGGAACAATAACCTGCGAGGATTGTGCCAATATATTTTCATTAGTCAGTGACACTTAGCTGCAAAAAAAAAAAAAATTTGAACTGCATCCATGAGAAATAAATCATCTTGGCTCCTGGACCCCCACATTGGGATGACCCACATTCAGGACCCATATGGGTATTGTTTTGAAGTTGTAGGTGCACAGTTCAAATTTAATCTGCCCATATCCAGTCCTTGTTCAGTGATTTGAAAATCTCTTTCTCCGCAAGAGTTTTCTTGCGCGTGAATATCCAGGAGGAGTGATCACTCTCTCAGCTATTCTGGGAAATCAGTCTCAGTTAATGGTCTCAGATTTTGAACAGGCTGTGAATTTTCTATTATTCTGCACCTTTCTGAAAGCTGCAAGGTGTTTTATCAAAAGTGAAGATAATTTGGAGGAAGTCTCTCCTTTCATGTCAGATAACAGAAAGTGTAATTTTAGTTAATAGGAGCACTTTGTGAGACTTCTGCTGCTGCATAAGTACATTCAGAACTCCTGAATTCCTGTGGAGTAACACAATATTATGTGGAATGTACCCAGGCTCTAACACAGATTTTGTCCACATGCATAATTTTTTAATTTTTTTTTTTCTGGAATTTGTGGCCATATAGCAGCCCAAGCAGAGTTACCCTATAATAACTCTGACTGGACATCATGGATTCCTTCATGCACATCTGCAGTTCAGTCTGACAGTTTCAGAAGACTGGATTTACTGTTTGGGCATGATCCAGTGGTGACTGCCTATTGCCCTGTAGCAGATCTGGTGAGCACATACAGTTCATCGAATCATGCAACAGCTTGGGTTGGAAGAGGTTCTAAGACCATCTTGTTCCAGACCCCCAGCCATGGGCCGGAGCCTTTCACTCAACCAGGTTACTCAGAGCCCCATCCAGCCTGGTCCTGAACACTCCCAGGGATGGGGATCCCACAAGATTTCTGTGACTTCCCATTTCACTGATGTAAAACATTTACAGGGGTTCCAGCAATTCAAGAAGATGTCCATACCCTTCTGTGTCTGAGATACACTGTCCAGTCATACAAGCACAGAAAATATGATTCACTGGAATAGAGGCCTGTAAAAATGGACATTTGTAGATCTGATCCCTAGACACTGGATAAAACATCTCAGTACCTAAACTGTCCCTCCAGTGTGGTCCTCCCAAATTTGTGTTTACCTGCTGTGTGTTTTGGTCTCCAACATTACTTATTAGCTTCAGTTTATTCTTTTTTGACATAATAAGTAAATCATGCTGGACTATGGACAAAGCAAGGGTTAATTGCCCTAGAAAACATCTAAAAATGTATTTGGCTGCCAAACTGAAAATTTAGAAAAGTCCAAACTTACAGAATTAGATCCTACTCAGCCATCCCTTGGGCTCAGGTAGGGACATTTCCCACCAGCATAAGTGTCTCCCATTTGCCGTACATGAAACAAGCCACATCCCAGGAGATGGGCTATAAATGGGACTTTCTTTAGTGATAATTGTAATTGAGCATCTGCAGCACTGGACCCTACTGGAAATACAAGCCAGTCAGGTGTTCCCATGGTTCATGGTGAGAGACCAAATAACACTGGGATGTGGGATACCCAGGCCCATATTCCACTAACTTGACTGGAGTTAAGACTGAATGCTGTATATTACACAGAGGAGACAAAAAATCCATTTCCTTGGGTGAAATCTCTAACTACCAGTATCCTCTTTGCTGCTGGGTTTTGTGCAAGAAATGAACTATGTAGAGCTAGCAGCAGGTCTTTGGGGGGAATCCATGGCTCTCTATACAAAGAAGGAAATAAACAGCCTCCCCCAGCACTGAAGAAGTCCTTTTAAGGGCAAAGATTTCTAAGCCTAATATTTATATATAAAATTCTTAAGTACTTCAATCTCCTTTAGCACTGAAGTAGGAACAGGTCCAAAATGTTAGGTCTGCAGTCAAATTTATAGTTCTGAGCAATATTATGTAAAACTACCCCTGCAGTTCTATAATACACCCCCAATTTTTTTTTAAACTTTATGTTGCAAAAACACATGAAGACCTGCAAAACTATAGACTGTCTTATGAAGAACAGACTAAAAAGGGGAAGACATACCTTTCCTACCACACAGCTCATCAGTCAACATACAGAGATGCATAAAAAACAACATTTGCCCCACAGAGTTCTCTTCCACTGCTTGAACATAATTTGGTTCTTGCAGCTTACTACTCAGCTCAGTTCCTTTCTCCTCTGAAATCAACTGGTCTCTTAGAAAGATATTTAAATGGTTTTTCTGGTCTTTTCTGGGCAGGCTGGTGAATAACCACATAGGGGATGACAATCTCTTCTGTCAAGGATCCTTGTGGATTCTGTTTAGATACCTTAAAATTAAAGGAGAAACCCCTCAAAATAGTATTAAGATGTCTTTAAAGTAAATTTCAGGTTTATCAAACTTTTTTTATTTAAAGCCCAAATTAGTCAGTAGTTGTCCTCTAAAATGCACCACTCTTAAAGGTTCAGTTGTCTATTTATTCTTTTTTTGGAGAAAACATGTGCATGTAACTCTTAACCAAAGAATGATAAACCTTTCTGTCCCAAGGAGTAGACTGAGGGCTTGACCTCTTGCTGGATGAATGCATATGGAGCCAGTGATGAATTAGGCATGATGTGCAGATGAAGGGAAACACAGTAGAGAAGGTGATGAAGAATAAAAGATGGGGAACTATCAAAAAGGCAGTTCAACAAGGGCTAGTGTGCAATATAGGGGTGAAAAAAATGAGGGCTTAATTTCAGCCTAGACTAGCTCTTTTTTTCACTTGTTGGACATTTCAACTGTGTCATATATAAACATCATGGCTAATCTTTTGCATAATTATTTCGCCCTACCTGTGACGAGGATTAAGTTCATATATTATGTTAATCACATGTTTGTTAATTGTTGGTTATTAATTGCACAGTTATTAATTGGTTAAAGTATAGTTAAAGTTGTTAAGGTTATTCCTAAAGCCACAGTCGACCCCAGACATTCCCAGAGGAATAACCATTTCTTCCCAAAGTTTCCATGTTTTACAATTAAAAAGTTATTAAAATTAGTTGCTTCTTACAAAACCAAGCGAGACACAGACACCCCCTAGACAGCAGCCAATCTCCCCAATTTATGTTGATTTATATTGTTCTTTGTATTGCTATCACTATTTTGTATTTTAAAAGTTTATTTTGTGTATTTAACTTAAGTTNCTGGTTTAAATGTTTATTGGTTATAGCATGTGATTTTCTTTTTCTTCCCAGTAAAATGTCACAAAGAAGAACTGACCTTTAACCTTCTTTTTTTTTTTTTTTGGCTGTTTGCCTTGAATTCCTGTGGAGGACCTTAAGGATCTCAGCATTTTCTTGTATCTTGTAAACATCTGCTGTAGCACCATTTTAAAGGTGTTATGCATGTATGGGGCTTATTTAATGGGAAAAAAAAATTCTATAGCCATGCAAGGTTTCCAGGTGCAGTCTGAAAGGGGTAAAGGATTGACTCCTTTAAGCACTTAGCAGACCATTGGTTGTGGGTATTATGATAGCTAGTCAACCCTGGGGATCACAGCTGCTCATCTTAACATATCTAATGAAGTGCAGATGGGAAAATTTACATGGAAGCCTTAATCAAAGCAGAGAAAAAACCACAAAATTTCCAGTGTTAATTGGCTGGTTGCATAGCTACTATACAGTCTGGGAATGAGCTTTTCCCAGAGCAGGCTCTATAGGTGCTGGAGCTGATCCAGAGCCCTTTGCAGTGAATGGTAGTTTCTGAATTACATGGGATTGCCTTCACTGACTTTAAATGGTCTTTGGATCAGGTCCATAATGAATTATTGCTTAATATAGACCACAATCATGATAAAAAATGCTAGATAAAAAGCCCAAGGAAGAAAAGAATGTAAGTTGCAAACTTCTGTCCCTTGATTTCCCATTACAAAATTCCCTGTTTAACAAATAGCATTGATCCAGATTGCAACCAGTCACAGTCTGATCAACCCTGTCATTCATAAACCCAGGTCTTCTCATGACACTCTTCAAAATTTGGGTTCCATTTTTTATGGGGCAGTGATAATGATGTGGTGCAATCCAGACTGTCTGCTGGAATTGATTGTCTTACAGGGCCACTCCTAGTCCTGTATGATCCTAGTAATCACCTGTGTTTAGTACACTGCAGTGAGTGTCTAAAGCTCTGAATTAAACAGAAGCTGTGTTCAAAGTCTAAAAGATCTCATTAAGCAATAGATTATATCTGACCTAATTAATAGCATCTCATGTGTGAGGATGAGCTCCTCATTTTTACATTTCCTTCAAGTTAATAGGAATAATGGAAAAATTATCAACATGATACCTAAACCTATCTGAAAACATATGAATATGGGACTCTTCTGTGATTTTAATTCACCTTGTGGAATAGTTAGTAAACAATAAAAGACAGAGTCAATACATTTAACAATAACAGAGTTAATAAACAACAACCTTTTCTGGAACTTTTACGTTTCTATATTTGACATTTTTCCACTCAAGAAATTCCCCCCTAATCCTAAATTACATAGCAAGTACACAGCTAGTTAACTCCTAAAAATACTGGGCTGGTCCCTGGCATAACCTGACATTGTATCCACACACACAAAGCTGGCACGCCTGAGGGAACCTTCCTGTGAGAGAAAAAGTCCTCACTGCTCTGAGAAGGCACTAACGGCAGGCAGGCATTAAATTACTGACAGTAGAGTTATTTTATCTTTTTGCTTCCTCCACTTCTCCCCCCCAGGAGAGATGTTTAGCCGGCAGTGGGTCTGAACAATGAGCAAGCCAGTGCTGCCCAGGGTGGTCTCCAGCCACTGTGGGAAAGGACTTCCACCACCTCAGCCTTTAAAAAAGGAAAACTCTAAGAATAAAGATACAAATATTCGTCATCCCAGAGGGTAACAGGTACTTTCTGGTTGACCTGAGGTGAGTCTAAACCTAGGCCTGAGGGAAACAAACATAGGAAACTCTGTTCTTCAGTCTTTTCTGCTAAGCAGGAAAGGCAGATTTCCCCCAGCCTGGCAGCTGCTGTGAACATGCACCGTGTCACCCAGCCCTCTTGCCTGGTGTGTGTAAGAACAGACACTGAGTGCAGCAGCTGTGAATTCATCGAGGCTGAAATGTTAAATGTTGCTGCTCTGAATATCACATTACTTCATTTCTCCTTTGGGAATGCATATCTAAAAGTGAGGAAATTTCATTTCCCATGTAGAAGGCAAGAGGTCATTTTCACCTCCCCTTCACGGAGTGAATAGGTGGAGAAAGCTCAAGTAATGGATCTTTACAGTGACCCTTTTAGCTTGTGAGAGCATTTTGCAGTGAGGTGTATGCAGATTTTTTGCTTAAATTCTGATAGTGCCTAAGAAGAAGCTTTAAAATGGCCTTCTTTCTTTATAAGTACTCTGCATTGGTTGAGTCAATTTGCAAATGGAAGTATCTTGGTTTGTCCCCACTGCCGTTTCTGTTTATCTGTGGATCTGAATATCAAGCAGAGTTATTTTGTTCCTTGTGGACCATCAGCAGTAGTACTCATCCTCCATTTACAAGTTTGTTAAGAGAACTATTGATGGGTATGAGTCAGCACAGTAGTCAGTTCTTTCCCAATTATCTGATTTGTTCCGTACATTTTATAGAAAAAGGGAAGGAGGGAAAACAAAAGGTTAGTGGCAAACTGAAATAATAAGACACAGGCACTAAGCAGCAGGTGCACCAAGGGAGAAAGAGTTTTACAATCCTGAATACCAAACAAAACTCGAAAAAGCACCAAGAAAGGTGATATTGAAGGTTACAAAGCTGGCATGCACACCACTGTCCCCAAGGCAGGGCTGCCTCTGTGTGGCAGTGATGAGTTTATCATCCAGTGTCCAAACCTTTGGCAGGGAGCAGATAAAGCCCTGACTCTCAGTGGGAAGAAAATGGTGTGTGCAGGTATTGATCCCACCTGAAGAGATGGTCTGCTATCTACCTTGCTTGCGGAGAACAGAGTTTCTTGTGTGCATCTAGGTATATTAAATATCTATTTCCTTGATTCTAATACATATTAGACTTGGGACAGTATCCAAATTTAACATAAGGACAACTATATGAAAAAAACTACATGTTTTTATGAATTTCCTGAAAATCAGTGGCTGGCTTAGAGAGAGAGAAGCCCTAAATGACCTCATGGATGAAAAGGCTTCAGTGTGCACTGCGCACTGCCCAGGTGGCAGAGGAGCCACGTTAGACAGGTGTGCTTGGAGGGCTCCAGTGCCCCCAAACATACAAAGACTCTCAAACCCTATTCAGTGTTAGAGCATTTGACTGCAAATGCAAAGCTAAGGAACCCAGACCATACTACTGCTGCTGGTTGTGGAAGTAGCTACTAACTTCTGTGGTTATGAAGGAAATCTTGAAAAGCCTGGAGTAAAAGACTGGAGAGGTGTGACTTTTCCCATTCATCTCCATCAACTATTAATCATGAAATCTAAAAGTGATAATTTAATTAGCACTGTTAATGATTTCACTGAGAGCAATTTTAATCAAAACATACGATTTGCTTGTCTGAAAATCTTCAGCTGTTTTATCCTTCTGCAAATCTTACTTTTGCCAAAACCCCTTTAACTTCTCAAAAATTCTAATACCTTCACCTTCCATAACCCACAGCCCACTTGAATCTTGTGATAAATAGATGCTATAATATTGGCTTTCTGCAAATGTTAAAATAAGTGATGTTAAAGTAGCTTTTGTAACAGTGGCTTTGTCACAAATAGATGCTATATGTAAAATGCTATATAAGGTAGCTTTGTTGTGAAGATGTGGTTTTCTTAATACTTTTTTCATTAAAAAAAGAAAAAACTTAGAAATAGCTATGCTTATGAACTATTTGCCTGGACCCCCCTGCTAACGGCATACCAACAGATAAGTCCTGTTGATTCCGGGAACTATCGGGGCAAGATTCCATTCTGAATTGTTACGGGAAAGGGTTTTGAATATGTATAATTGTTTATGAATATGTCTAATTGCGTATGAATATGTAATACTCCGGGTGTATGTAAAGGATGTCTCTGAGGTCAAAGGTGGGCTCTTGGCTGAGAACCAAAAGCACCCAGCGCTGTGACTTTTGCTTTATTTTCCTTGTCCCTTATTGTCCTTTATTAAACTTTTCAATCCTAACAGGAGAGTGAACTTCGTTTTTCACAAATCTGAAGGGAAAGAATAAAATATATCAAATTTTAAATGAATAGGAAGAGCCTAGAGTGACTGTGGTGGTTACTGAATTCAATTGTTTTTTGGTCTGCCATACCAGAGCAGAGTAGAACATGGTCCCCTCCATGGGATGCAGAAAACTTTGGCTTCAAGGTGCTTCTCAAGGCTGTCTGTTCAGTTATTTTTAGCCATCCTGCAGGCAAAGGGTCTAAAATTTCATTTTAATTTATAGTCTGTCAGTAATTTGCCTTTCTTTTAAAATTCAAGACTGCTCTTTCATACACACATAAAAGCACACATGTTCTCCCACACATACTTGGTTAATTTTGATATATCATTCTCACAATGAAGAATTGTTTACTGGGAAAGAATTTTTGAAAAATAAAAATTGCAGTAGTATCCCCAGGATTCTGTATTGCCAGCTTTGGCTAAAATGGGAATCCATCAAGGAGACAGATGCATCATTATTTTCCCTAAAAACTATCAAGCATGATAATCATATCAGTCTTTCCTTTATCATCACTCAGAAACAAAGGTTTACTCTAAATCCAGCCTTTTCCCATAAAAATTCAGATAGTTTCCCCTGTCAAACTGAGTTTGGGAACATTATAACTGTTAGCATTTTCCTTCCTGAAACTCAGTGTGTGTGACTTTACTTGTGATAGGACCCAGTATGTCAGACAGAAATATATTTCATCTTATTGGGAAGAAAATAGTGAAGTTCAAATGTAAAACAATGGTTTCTTCAGCATAATTCTGTGCTGATGTTAATTTTGGCCTGAATTAAATGTCATTTGTCACTGTTAAGCAGAAAATGGAAAACATACAAGCTAATTAGAGAGTTCTCTATAAAAATATTGTTATTGAACAAGTAAAGTTAAAATGTTTTATTATCATAATATATCTGTTTAAAATTAAGGAGAAATCAATGCTTATGATAACTTGAAGAGCATTATGATTTTATTTGGAGTTTTTGGGAAATCATCCAAAAAGTCTTGTTTTGGAATATTTCTTCAATACATTCTTGTTAATGCAGAAACAGTTGAGTGTCCTGGAGTTACAGGATGTCAAGGAGTAATGGGGTGATATGCTCCCTTCTAATCAATAAATGGCAGCAATTGTCTGTTAAAAACAGAATTTTAAAAAGTGAATTCAACACACATTCCTGTAAATTAATGATTTTCACTCTGGTTTGAGACTTTTCCTCACATTCAGGAAAATTCAGATGCTGAACTGCCCCATCACTTTCAGTTTTTGTATGTCTCAACATCCTCAGGTCACAAAGTACTGGGAATTTCAGCAGCAAGCCAGTCAGGATTTCTACTGCAGAAAAGCATCTTGTATCATTGAGTCTATTCTGAACAAAATCTCCAGCCTCAATTTAAAACTGCTTCTGCTCGTTTGCCATTTAATACTCTTGGCAGAGCTCCACTGAAGCTAATATCCTCCACATCCTAAAGTCAGACCCCATAAATAGTTGATGGTAACGTGTCTTAACAAACTGACAGATGTGTAGATCTCATTCCATGTCAGAAAATAAGTTTTAACTACCAGTCTGTATAATTTTCGGTATAAAATTATTTTATCTCTTTATACAACCTCAGTCACTAACCTGGCTGCTTACATACATGGATGACTCAGGAGAGCTCCACCAGAGCATTGTCAGAGCCAGTAGAGTCATGCTGATTCATGCCAACTGCTAACCCCACTTTTCTCCTTCCTCTCTTTCCTCCTGTCCTTCACAGGATGACAGACACTCTGCTCATTGCATCTCTTTTTATGCACTAAATCCAACAAAGCTCAGTCCCTCTTCAAGAAATTTTTATACCTGTAATCCACAGTTCCTGTCCCTTGTCAGGTCTGTAGTAGCCAGCCAGAGGAGACAGTAATTGTCAAAGAGATTTGCCCTTCAGTTGCTAACACATCCCACGTTTTATTCATATTTTTGGTTTTATGTCTACTACAAGTGTGAAACCCCATCTTCCCAAAGGCTGGATGCAGCCTATGTCTTCATTACAAATGACCTGCATCATGTTCCTTTCAGTTTGTGTGCCCTCCTCCAGTCCACCCCTCCTAATTACTGTCTTCTGAACATTTGCAATTTCTTGCTATTTCCCTAAACCAGGGGTTGCTGAGAGCTGAGTAAATAAATAATGTAAAATCCTCACAGTGTGTTTCTCATGTTATATAATCTCTCCTTGGACACATTCAAAAAGAGCTGAATGGCCTTTTGTTCTTACGCAGCATGTCCATTCTCACTTCACTGAAGTATGTGTTAGTCTGTAGCCCACACGAGGTCTTTTTGGTCTGTAACAAGGGAAGAGTTCCTTATTCCCTGTTCCAGAGGTGTTACTAGACATATGTCTATGTGTCATGTAATAAGTAACTCTTTTTTGGGGAAAAAAATAACAAGCTGGTGTCAGGAGATGATTTTTCAGCTGATCTATATATCCTGCATGTGTTGGGAAAATGAATACATGAGTGATATTTTGAATGATCAATTTGTTTTACATAGAAAGGGACCAAATGGGGTACCTGTGAAGTACCTATAAGGTGGCAGCAATGACAGGTTAAACTGGGTGTGCCAATTCGTGTGACTAGAAACATCATGAGGTACCAGGCAATACTTGGAGTAACAGGAGAAACTTTTGCGATTGGAAGAGCCAGGTGACAAACATCCTTCCAAAAGGAGCTGGGCAAAACACTACAGCCAGCCTTATCCTGTCAGAGATATTACAGGAAAGGAGACGTGGCCTGACAAAAGCTTGTACTTCTATCAGGTGCTGTGACACCTCATGTAAAGTCACAGAATGAAACAGAAGAGAAACCTCTTTATCTCAGTCTGGAGTGAAAGGGAGTTCCTCACAAGGGGGCATATGTGCCAAAATGGATAACATGAACTATTCATATTGCAGGTTCCATCTTTATTTGAGCCTTAATAGGTGCTGATGGATCCCTTCTTCCCACAGTGAGCTCAGGTGTGGGTTGTGCAAGTAGGAAGGTAGAATCATTTTCAAAAATCTCCTCTAGAGGCTTCACCTTCTCAGAGCATCTGCTGCACTCATTGCTAAGTCAGTCCATGGCCTGAAGATCATCTCTGACTGCCTAACACAACCAGGACCACAACGTGAAATTATAATGATGGCAAAAATATTTTTTTTAAAAATCCAAGCATCCCCTGAAGTCGAGGAGGTCAAGAGTCCTGGGCTAAAAAGAGCAATTATAGGACAAGTTCATAACATCATACTGTCACATTAGTATTCAAGGTGAATGATATGGATTGACAGATGCAATCAGTGACCTTTTGAGAGCACCTTGTTTAGTGCAGAGAAAGCTCTGCTTGGGTTTTGTTTCTGATACCAGTCCACACCTCCCAAGGAGCACAACCCCAACACTGTGTGCCTTGGGCTACAACACTTCCAGTGATTACCAGCGAAGATGTTTGCCCTCCTGCAGGGAAAAAACAGGGTCAGTCTCAGAAGAAAATAGATAGACAAACCTATGTAGCTGGGTGAATAATCCCCCTATTCTATTTGTTGCTGATATCCAGCATACATCAATAAACCTGTGGGATCTCTTGGGGGCATCTACTGAGCACTGGATGCGGATGCTGTACATGAGATGTTTGAGTTTATTTTTTTCACTAAAAAGAAGGTTGAAAAAAGAGTTGATAATTATTTTTGGCTATATGATCAAGATGTAGAATCAAAACATAGAGTATTTTTCCCCCCTCTCTAACAGGGCTAGGAGAAACAGTAGTGATCTTAAACAGCAGCAAGGGAAATTTAGGATAAACATAGAGTAATGTTCCTGATGAAAAGGACAGCCAACTGTTCCACCACTGGAGGACTGTAAAGCATAAGTTAGACAAATTGATCATGAAATCCTGCCAGAAGAAAAGACAGAGTACATAGTATCTTCTGTCTCTATTTTTAAATTTCTATGAGGTTTTGGGAACCTTTCTGTTGGACTGGCTTTAGCTGCTTGACAATGTCTTCTGTGGCAAGCCACAAAGCAGAATTCCAGTGAAAGTGTCAACCAGGAAAGATTATTTGGTATGGCTGCAGACTACAGACATAGTTCTAGAAGTGATAGATGATGCCCAGGTCTTTGGGATTTACAGCAGAGGATTGAACAGAAAAACAGGTCCTGGAATTTAAAACTTCACTTCTGAACCTCCTTTTTTCTAAACAGCACCTCAATCTTTCATTCTCCTCTACATGTATGTACAACTATCACACACAGAAAAAAATGAACAAGTGAGGTGCTTCTGAGCAGTGAAGAGAAATGGGCTTTACAGAGTTATTGTATTTGCACTTTCAGGAAATGCAGAGATGCTACAGTGATTGCAGTCTTGGGTTGAAAAGAGTATTTATTCTGAAGTTATAGGAGTCACCCGTCCTTGACCCTCTCTTCCAAGGAAATCAATACTGTACCTGGCATTACGCATGCCACTAGATTTCAGCTTGCTTTGACATCTATTTTTCAGTTCATATTGAAGTCCTTCATTCACTAGTTCCAGTTTTCTCTAGGTTTTTGTACAAAACCTTTTCTTTTTCAGGTTTTCTCATATTGAAAATTATTTCCTGATTCGCCTGGTAGCTTTCTGACAGCTTTTGTGAAAGAACAAAAGGTGGCTTATCTCCTCCTCTATTGACAATATCACCTCAACTTCAACGTGTTTCCAAACTGCTGTGGTTTGTTTTCTGTATGCTTTTAATTACAGTTCTTGTACCTTTGGAAGAGTGAGGTTTTCTCCCCTCCCTCCTGAGAGCTGCCCTGTTCCCCTGAAAACTTACATTTTCTTGTCCCTTTGCCATCTTGGTATTGACAGGATCTTCATTACTATCTGATTCTGTCACCTCTCATTCTTTAATGATGCCATCTCTCTGCCTCAGAAAAGTGTTTCAAGGATTACTTCTGTATCTGCCCAGGTGTTTTGGAGCAGGGCCAGCATCATCCTCAGATCCCCAGTCATTGTGCCCCCACCATGGCACAGGCAGGTCCATCTCAGTTATACTCCATGTGTGTCATGTGCCTCTAGAACAGCACCAAAGACAAAGAGAGGCTTGGATCACCTTAATTTATCAGTTAGTGTACCAGTGAGTGCCAGGAACATCCCAAGGTCCTTTAGCAGCTCTAGCTGTTAGTGATATGCCTTAACTGCAGGAGAGCAGGGACAGGCTGCAGGATGGGCCTTTGTCTCCCTGCACCCCCTTCCTTTTAGAAGCATCTTCTTGACATGCCTCCTCACAGACAAAGTTAATCTGTCTTTACTAACATACAGCTGCCTCAGGCTGATGTTTCCTAGGCAACATTCCTATGGAAAAGCAAACTACTGACCATTCTCACCTTGCTCTTGTGAAGTCAAGCTATAATTTCATTTATTATCCTTCAAAAATGTGGTTGCCACCATGCAGGTGAAAAAGAAGACAAAGTAGCCACTACTATTTCCCAAGAGCCACAAGCTGGTCTTTACACACTGCTCTCGACAGCACGGCTGTGAAAGTGCCCTTTAGGTTCACAATAATTCCTAGGAAAATTAACATCAGCTGGTTTTTTAAGCAACAAATAGTTTTTCACGTTTTTCATTCAGCTGGGGAACACCTATCAGCTAGGTGTTCCACTGCTGGGTGAACCATAACTAGTCTTATTTAAACCAGCTGTAACCCCTGGGTCAGCTGGTGGTAGGGAGGGGAATAGGGACAGACAGACAGACGGACAGACAGACAGACAGACAGACAGAGATGATGGTCTCTGGGCTCTGTTGCAGGAGGCTGGTGCTGATTGCTGAGGTCGAAGTGACACACTCTGAATACTCACAGCACTGCACAAACACAGCTGTTGAAGTGCTCCCCTCTTTTCTGTGTCTGTCTCCAGCACACCGTGAAATTTTTATTTTTGTAAGCTAATCCAACCCTGCCTCCCTGATAAGCATGGCTTTAAACTTAATTGTTTGTTTGCTTGGTTTTTTTTTGAGGAGGAAGGAAGTAGCAAGGAAAGCTTCGCATGCTGATGCAGTCAAGCACAGGAGAGAAAAGCAAAACCTCTCCAGCCACAGGTGGCACCTAAACAAATGCTGAACAAGGCAGTTCATCAATATGCTCGCCCTGTGCTTCCTGGGCTGTCTTTCTCTCAGATTCTTAACTTGACGGACCGGTGATTGCCCGTTTTTTCTCAAGAGACACCACTAAAGCCTATCAGAGGAACTTGCCATGTCTATTCTTAGCCTCCAGATCTATCGTGGGAGAAGAGAGGTGGGGTTCTTCTGCTAGCCAAGACAGAAAAGAATCAGCTGTCTGCAAGCTGATAAAAGCAAATTCCATTGCAATTTCCATTTACTTTTCAGTTTCATATGTGCCATGTTGGGCTGTTTCAGCTCCCTGTCACTGCAAGATTTGGCTTATATTAGCAAAGCTCACATTCTGTGGAGCAGCAGTAGGTAACAGGAGAGCTACCACCACTTTCTTTTTCAGAAAAATCACTCCTAAGCAAGATATAACCGTCCTCACAATCACAGCAATTGTACACCAGAGGCATACAAAAGAATAAAATAGGTGTTGTGTTTTAGATGGCTCAGACATGCACATGACACTAAAAAGAGATTGTTATTTTATACCAGGGAGATGTGGATTCCTTCTTTTCTACTTTATCCTAAACAAGCTGTGGGAGAACATGAGCTGCAGAGGGCAAGGTGCTGGCCATCGGTGATCCCCAGGGCATTTTCTGCTCCAGCTCCCACAGCCTTGAAGCGTTTGCCATCACTGTAACATTATCCAGCTGGCTCTAGAGCAGAACAGATGCAGCTCAAAGGCCCTGATAGGGTAATTCTCAGTGCTTGTATGAGGGAACCTGTGGGCCTCACACACAGAAGACGAGGCAATATAGCTGTCTTTGTGGGTCTTGCCTATGACCCTGTGCATTCAACAATCAGGAGGAAAAACTCCCTCCCCTCCATGCTCCCGGAGGGCTGGTGCAGGTCACACATGAATGAAGGCAGCTATTTCACACTTGGCTTGCAGAGGGCACAGCATGCGTGTCTGGGGAGCAGGGAGAGGAGGGAATGGGGGAAGGAGGAGAAGGAAAGAAAACAGGGCAATGGGACTTGAATCTGTCCTTGAATCATTCACAACACCAGCTGGATTTAAATGCAATTCACTTAAGAGACTTTGTTTTTAAATGTTTGTTTGGTTTTCTTGTTATAACTTGTCAAAGAAAGCTTTTATTATTTTGGGGTTTTTTCAGAGTTCCTAAGTCCTCTTTTGTCCTCTGTCTTCAGCTCCATGTAGTTAGAGCCTGCCTAGTTTATCTCCAGTTGTGGAGAAATTGAGGGAAACCCCACAGGCTTCCCTCCCAATGCCTTTTAAAGTTTTGAATTCACTCACTGGGTACATTGGAAAGGAACAAACTACATTCCTTTAGTGATGACCTCTCAAGGCATACCTGGCAGATCAAACCCAGTGTGGATTTTGAAGAGATACACCTAATTCAGCTCATGTATGCTATCCATGGTTCTGCTGTATGGATCTTTATGCCAGTAAAAGCCTAAAATTTATTCCAAGATCATCTCAGATAACACGGAAGTGATGAGTATAATTGTTCACTCCTCTTGGTAAGTGTGATTACAAGCCATGACACCTCCTTGCATGAAACAAAAGCAAACTGAGTGAGTGAGTTTAGTGAAAACTGCCTGTTAGAGGTGTTCTATTTAGAGACAATTGCAATTCAGGATCTTTAAACATTGCAGAAAGAAACAGAAAAAATATACAAGTCTTGCTGAGGAAACAAGTTTTGAATTAAATAATCTGAAAATACTTTCCACAATCCCCCTTTTTTTTTTTTTTGAGGAAACATATTTGGAGAGGGCACAGGAAAAATAGCTTGGGGGTGGTAAAGTTATTGGCACATATTTGGCATGGATGGCACTAGGAATGCTGACAGGTTTCTCCCTTTCAGGAACCATCTTGCACTCCTTGCAGAGCCAAATATTCCTGCTTACATCAGGCACACCCTGACTGGGATGTGTCTCTGTCCCTGCAATGCTGCACTTACAGCTTAATGTATCAAAGCCAGTGCACATTAATTTTAATTCCTATGACTTATGCCAAGCTGTAAATTGAGGTGGTTCATGAATCATTCAGCTGGAGATGCAGCTTCCAGGAGAGAGGCGAGGCAGATGGTTGTGACAGCTAAACCTCCCCAGCTATCCCAGGTTTAATTTATCCATCTAGGGCAGTATTCTTATTTACTCCGCCTACTGAAGTCCTGTGACGACAAAATATCACTTCTCCCCTGCAGCTTATTCAGCTTTCCTTCTCCCAGGAGCTACTCAGAGCTGTCAGCTTGCCCTTATTTGTCCCTAACCAGCTCCAGATGAAATGAGAAAGGAAAGCCACTCAGCTTCAGCTGTAGCTTGCTGGTAAGAAAGTCTCTTTTGGACTGCAAGGGAGGAGAGCTTGTCTCAGCACCTCAGGCAATAATTCAGAAGAATAGGGACATGCAAGGGCAGAGCAGGGCAGGAGAAGCTGAGTTTTCTCTGGTATCAGCAATAAATTATCCTAGAAGCCAAGGAGGAAGGTGTTGTGTCTCACTTTCTCAGTCAATAAGCAGTGTACAGAAGAACTAGAATGCTTCTGGAGGCAGGAGAAAATGTGGGCTGAACATGGGATGTTGTCTTATAATCATATTGTGTGTCTCACAAGCTAGCTCCTTGTCTCTGCAAAGGAGCAGTCCTGATCTGCCTTGTAAGGATTTTATCATTAAGGAATCTCCCTTGTGAAGTCACACTCCCTCATTTCTCTGTCTCCAAAATAAAAGGCTCTCCCTCTCCTTCTGTGTCTGAAAGGAGGGCAGCTGCTCCCCAGGCTGGGATGCGCGATGCATGACAGTTCAGGCAGGGCTCTCTGGGAGCTCTCCCATCCCAGGGTAACTCAGCTCTTGCCTATCTTCTAATCCCTGAGACGTTAAGAACAGACACCCACTCAGCTACAGCTCTGGGAAATGCTTTCATCATGAGGGATCTGAGAGCTCATTAGTGGTACCAGGGTCCAGCTCTCTGGCAGTTCTCTGAAGCTCAGTAGACAAGAGTTGTCCTTGGGCCCTCCTTGGTCTCCTAAGGTTAAAGCAAAATGTGATGCATAGATATGGACCCAAGGAGTGCCCCAAACCCAGTGCCACACAAGGGTATGCTTCTTCCAAACCAGCTCTGCAGTACAACAGGAGACTTTAAAAGCAGAGAGCTGAAAAGCTGAGGGAAGCCTCAGAATTGGCCTAATTTGCATTGTATCAATTTTGTAAACACCTCAGAAGGGATGTAGCTAGAAAACTTGTTTCTACCATTAGACAGAACCTGCTTTGAATAGTAATGAACAAAAAGTGAAGAAAAGGAGAAAACAATGTTATACAGTTGTATTATATCTCCTGCAGTTCAAAGAAACAACTCCCAGGTCTGAGCTCATGAACATTTACTGTATGTTCATTTTATGGGCTTTGAGTAACTCTTCTCACTTAAAGGACTTTTTTCAGCACATATGGGCTTCCAAATATAGTGAAACCAATTTGCTTTGAAAAGCAATATATCTGCTAAAGGGCAGTTTGATTTTCCTTTAGGTAAAGCAGAACTTTTATGCATAGCAGGATCCCGAAATACAAAGCCCACTAATTGGGGGCAAGGAGAGACAGCGTACTAAGACTAGTTAAAAACCTGGTGAAGTATTTTAAAATCTCAAAGGATCCTGACCTCAAACCCTTTATAGCAGCTGTTCCCAACTACTCAAGCTCCCACCAGCACTTAAGCAAGAATGAGCAATCACTGTTTTACTACCTATGTATCTATTAAACAAAAAAAATTGTTTATATGTTTGAGGGATCATTTGCAGACATTATACTGAGAATACACTCAACAGTGATTAAAGAAAAGCAGGTCTGCCAAGAGACCTGCTTAGCAAAGCAATGAGACCTTGCTGCCACACCTTGTCATCCCTGCCTGCCCCACACCTCAGGCTCTGTTCTCACGAGGAGTTGAAGCTTATTCTTTTCCCTCTTGCTGCTGTAACTCCATAAATCTGCAAGCCAAAGCTAAAACCTGGAGTTCAGAGACTTGTAGGGTCTGGGTGCTGTCTGCCAGCTGAGGACACCAGGAGGCAAAAACCTACAGTTGCAGAGGGAAGTTACCAGGAGTTTGCCAGGGAGAAACACTAACAGTGCTGGCAGGGTGTGATGCCTAAAGCTAAGCGTGGTCTGGGAAGGGTCAAGATGTGAACAACATGCTCAGACCCTGACTGTAAACAGTGGGAAGCCAGGTTCCAGTTCAGCTCCCAGCATCACATCCTGGTGCCACTTGAGGCACTGAAGGGTAGCCAAGACACCCACACAGGGCTGGCTGATGTGGTGTGGAGCTTAGGGAAGACCTCAGCCTCCTGATGGGAGACAGGACGTAACACCAGACTAATTTAATAATAATTTGTTGCATTTAAGTACATGACCCTTGCTTCTACTCAGTCTAGTCAGCAGGGTCAGGGAGGTTCACCTACAGCAGATACCAGCATCTGGCCTGGTCAACAGCTCTCCTGGGTCAGTTAACTATATTGACAGTGTGGTTGTATTGAAATTATAAGAAAAAATTCTACACTGAAAGGGTAGACAAGCATTGGAACAGGCTGCCCAAGAAAATGGTGGAAAATGATAAAAAAATGTGTAGATGTAGTGCTTAGAGACAAGATTTGGTGCTGGACTTGGCAGTCCTGGGTTAATGGTTGGAATCAATGATCTTAAAGATGTTTTCCAACCGAAGTGATTGGGTGACTTGCACTCTAAACATAGTAACACACCTGAATTCCTCCTTGCCTCTGGAGTACACATGCCTCCATTCACATGGGAACAGAGCTGGGAATATACCTACCTCTGCAGAAGGCAGGTGTACAGCTGAATGAGGTCCAGCCTCCTTAAATACTTGGTGAGGCTGGTTAAAGTGCTTTTCCTCTTTGAAGCAATTGCTGTGCACAGCCATGCCTAGAAAAGTCCTGGCACAGAAAGGTAGGTGAGTGTGGTGAGAACTCCCATGGAAGAAAGGATCTGGTTTCTGATCCTGGACTGTGGGCCTGGCAGGGGGGAGGGGGAATTGAGTTTTGTTTGTTCATTTGGCAGAGAAGGGAGAACAGTTAGTTGTGGGTTACAAAAATGTATCCTCAGTCCTGGTAACTGGGAGCAACCTCTGACTATTTTTGTCCTCAAGTGACTGACTGAGTAAATCACAGGGCTAGAGAGCTCAGTTCCCCCTTGCCTGCTCTTACCCTGTGTCATTGGTATCCCTAGTTTCATTATGCTGCAGCAGAAAAAGAAGTTTTGAAGGTTACTCCTTACGTGGCCTGGCTGAAGCCTGGTCTCAGGAGTCTCACGCTGACAATTACACAGCGAGGAGGAAAAACTGAGAACTTTTGCTGCATGAGCATCCCTGTTGGAAGAGACCACCAGGATAGAGAAGGTGTATATTTGCTGGTGAAGGGATTCCCTGGCCAAGAAGCATGAGCAGTGCCCTACACCACAGGAGGACACAACTGTTGAGATACAGCACGACACATAAAGAGGGTCCACAGAGTAATATTACACCAAAATACTATCCTGTGGGGGTATTATAGTTTTTGAATCATTATATTCTGAGAACCTGTCTGTAGGATCTGGAAAAGCTTCTTCTCCAAACAGAGAGACATTCTGGATCTCAAAGGTGCATCAAGTGTTGACAAAATGGCACCATTCCCTCTGAAGTGGCTCAATAGCTAGGGCTTGTACCACCTCCAGTCAGGACAGGTTGGCCTGAATTGCTTCTAGGACATCAAAAGGCTCTTACATTTCAGCAACAGTTCTTGTCTTCCACAGCAGTTTGACCTATTGTCTTTGTGGGAGTATTTTCTTTACAATTCAATACCTGCCACAATAAATCAAACTCCATATATTAACAAGAGGCTCAGAGTAAGTTAAATATCAAAGGATTAATTAAATATGATGGATAATGATTGCCAGCTAACATAGGCATTTGCAATGTTATTGCATGTTTTAATAAACAGTCCTCAAATTAATTTGTGAGGATGGTGCCTATTCTGAATGCATGCTTTGTGCCTGCCTCCCCTGCCCCACTTCAAACAACATTATCTGCTGCTGTTGTGTGGTGGCAAGCTCCTCTGCATATGGAAGCAGGTGCTCCCCAGTTATCACAGACTGACATTCAGCACCTCCGCTGATGTGTAGATAATGTCAGCCTGGAAAGGTGGCAGGCAGCATCTTGTCCAGCCTTCCCTGTTGGTATGGAAAGATAAGCATCTCCAGCTGTCAAAATCCTTCTCCTTTCTTCTGTATGCAAAACTTACATCCCATTTGTGGCAGCTGAGGATGAGAGATATGCCCTTGGTTTAACATGCTTTTCAGCTAATCCTCTCCAAAGCATATTTAAAGCCAACAGCAGTAACTCAGTATATTAAGGGATTTGGTCAGTGACCATATTATAATGGCCATCAGATTGATGGTGCCCCCCTTTATATTGTAATTCTCTTGTGATGCTTATGCATGCATTGCATGTACAGGCTAAAAGGGATGAGAGAATTTAATAAATCCTGGGACCTGAGAGAAAGGCAACCCCGGCCAGGAACAGAATGCGTGCCATTTCATCAGGTTTTTGTATCATTACCTATCTCAATTTGCAGAAACAAGCTGCTTTTAATTGCAATGAAAAGGCTGATGCCTCATGGTTAGTATTTTAAGTTCTTTAAATAGCTTATGATGATATAAGCTGGAACTATTGTGCTTGCTCTAAGCAGTGGCTTGTGATGACACAATGTGATGACACAATGTGATGACGTGGACTGTTGCAAATCTAGCAAAAACAACCTCTAGGCATAGGTACAAGGCAATAGTACCATAGTATAGGTAACTAGTACTATAGCTGCATAAATAAACTATTTTGATACCACAAGAAAATATTTTTAATCCTGGTTTCTTGATGTTTATGTGATTGCACTGTGACTGTATTTGTCTGAAAACTGTTGAGTCAGTAGCTGATTTCAATCAGCTTTGACAGAGCTTCCAAGGGTATCCTACTTTTGCCAGCTCTGTGAACATTTGGTATCTGAAGAGAGTTAAAAGAGACACATTTAACACCCTGATGAGAGAAGAGAGGGAGATAAGAAAAGAAAGGAGAGATCAAAAAGAGAAAAGAAGACAGAGAAAAGTTCTTGTCTTATTTGACATCAGCACATTTGCTGCCAGATGAAGACCTTGGTGTATTCACTGCTTGCCTTGTCCCCACTCCTGGCAGCAGGTAACCCAGTCTGCTCACAGCAGCTAAAAAGCAGCACCTGGGCTTTATACCCTGCCAAGCACAGTTACAATCAACAGCACAAAGACACCTGGACTTACTGCTCTGGGGTTCCCTGTGCTCCACTCTGGTGCATGGACCTCCATGGGCTGGGGAGAAACAAATGCATGGGAAATAAGGAAGCTGGAAGAAAATGCATTTGACTTCTCCATGTAGGAGCTGATTACTTTTAGCCACTGCAACAGCTTGTCACTGGTCTCTCCTGAGTATTTGTGTGCAATTGGGCTTCAACTAGCAGGACTCTGAGCAGCCCTCAGTTGTGCCCCAAGGCTATAAATTCCTGGGAGCAGAGGAAGGGACACATCCAAATCTCCCACGGCCTGGTGGAGAGCTTTAACTGGTGATTTATTACACAGCAGGACAAGCATCTGGCTGCTTTTCTGATAGGAAGCTGCACAACTCCAGAGTATGTGTGGCATCCCTTGGAGGCAGGCATTTGACAGCAGCTGAAAACCAGACTACCTTTGGTAACTCTGCTCTTGGCACTCCAAGTCCCACAGATCCATTCTGACATACCTCACCCTGTCTGTTCCCTGCAGAGAGGATCCACTCCAATGACTCCTGTGGATTCCTCCAGCAAGCAGTGCCTGGCACCCACTGCCCCGTGCTGATGTCATCCTGTTCAACAGGTATAGAGTCATGGAAAGGCTTGTGTTGGAAGGGACCTTAAAGATCAAGGCAGTGATTCTGCAGCTGAGGAACAGCCTTCCCAGGCCTGCTGGCAGGCTGAGGTGGGAGAACATTTCTAGAGGTGGTCAAGTTCAACCCCCATCAGTCCAGGTGTGTCTCACCAGGGCTGAGTCACTTTCCTGGACCTGCTGGTGACACTTTTCCTAATGCAGCCCAGGGTGCTGTTGGCCTTTTTTTGCAGGTAGGGACTTTGCTGGCTCCTGTCAAAGCTGCAGTCCACCNAGGGACTTGGCTGGCTCCTGTCAAAGCTGCAGTCCACCAGGACCCCCTCATCCTTCTCTGCAAAGATGCTTCTGAACCAAACAGCCCCTGGCATATTCTGGTGCCTGAGGTTATTCCTCCCCAGAGGCAGGACCTGACACTTTCCCTGGTTAAACTTCATAAGGTTCCTGACAGCCCATTTCTCCTCCTGTTGAGGTCCCTCTGGATGTCAGCACGACTTTCTGGTGCACCTGACACTCCTCCTAGTTTTGTACCAGCTCCAAGCCTTATAGTATCCCACAGCCAGAGCCTACTGTGGAATGACACCGTGCCTCGGTGTGAGCTAAATGCAGCAGTGAGATAATTGCTTCAGCAGTTCCAGCCAGGGCTGAGCCTTCTCTTTGGGGTGCCGTGGGCACCAAGAGGCCAGGGCAGGAATCTGGTCTATTTACTATTCTACAGGTAAAATTACAGTTCTAGAGAATTTAACAATGAACATCCAAGGTCTGAAATACCTCAGGTGTGCAAATATGGAGACCGTGACCTGAGCCTTCTTTGTAACTCACCTTAAATTGTTAATATCTGCTTTGCAACTACTTGTCTGAAAATGTATTTCATGTGAATTAACTGCTGTGCAGGACTGAACCAGTGTTCTGTTGTGAGCCGTACTAGATACAGCAAAAAACACATTTTGACCCCAACACAAATGCTTGATTCCCCCATCCTTATGTTTGTTCAGGCCCAACAAAAAGTAATGTTTTTCATTGCTTTTTCTACTCATAGCCACTAGAAATCAGTATAAAAGCAAAGAGAAAAAGTGGAAAAAACTCAGAATCTGAAAATTTTAATGCAGTGCTACTAGAAATATGGGTGTATTTTTAGGGCAGCTCCATTTGACTAGGTTCCTGCAATCAAAAAGGAAGGTAAATGAAAATTTGAGGGTTTTTGTTTGTATTGTGATTCTCTGTTTTACCTTTCTACAAGTAATAACAGGTTCTAAAATTTTGGTTGGGTTTTGGGGTTTTTTTTGGTTTTTTTGGGTTTTTTTGGGGTTGGTTTTTTTTGTGGTGGTGGTGGTGGTTTTGTTTGGTTTTTTTTGCCTGAACAGAGGATTTTACATGTATTTTTACTGCAGGTGAAGTAAACAGAAACAATGCAGGTAACGAAATTTGCAAATGTGTCTGGGGGAAAGGTGGGGAAGATGACGAGTCTATAATCGCACCTCTGTCAGCCTGGCTCCTCTCAGCTCAGATGGCAGGATGGTGCTCTCTAGGTATAATGGAGATCTATAAATAGCTGCATCATTATATAACCCAGCAGCAGTCTCATTCCCTTTCTAAATATAGGCTGTGCAGCAAAGGACAGTCTGGTGATGTGTTGCTACTGATACCGATTAATAGCATGACTCACACTGCCCAGCTAATAAAAATGAAATGTGTGCCTTGGAGGCACTGCACTGGATAGGGTGAATTTACACAAGNGGTAACTCTGCTCTTGGCACTCCAAGTCCCACAGATCCATTCTGACATACCTCACCCTGTCTGTTCCCTGCAGAAAGGACCCACAGAGGATCCACTCCAATGACTCCTGTGGATTCCTCCAGCAAGCAGTGCCTGGCACCCACTGCCCCGTGCTGATGTCATCCTGTTCAACAGGTATAGAGTCATGGAAAGGCTTGTGTTGGAAGGGACCTTAAAGATCAAGGCAGTGATTCTGCAGCTGAGGAACAGCCTTCCCAGGCCTGCTGGCAGGCTGAGGTGGGAGAACATTTCTAGAGGTGGTCAAGTTCAACCCCCATCAGTCCAGGTGTGTCTCACCAGGGCTGAGTCACTTTCCTGGACCTGCTGGTGACACTTTTCCTAATGCAGCCCAGGGTGCTGTTGGCCTTTTTTTGCAGGTAGGGACTTTGCTGGCTCCTGTCAAAGCTGCAGTCCACCAGGACCCCCTCATCCTTCTCTGCAAAGATGCTTCTGAACCAAACAGCCCCTGGCATATTCTGGTGCCTGAGGTTATTCCTCCCCAGAGGCAGGACCTGACACTTTCCCTGGTTAAACTTCATAAGGTTCCTGACAGCCCATTTCTCCTCCTGTTGAGGTCCCTCTGGATGTCAGCACGACTTTCTGGTGCACCTGACACTCCTCCTAGTTTTGTACCAGCTCCAAGCCTTATAGTATCCCACAGCCAGAGCCTACTGTGGAATGACACCGTGCCTCGGTGTGAGCTAAATGCAGCAGTGAGATAATTGCTTCAGCAGTTCCAGCCAGGGCTGAGCCTTCTCTTTGGGGTGCCGTGGGCACCAAGAGGCCAGGGCAGGAATCTGGTCTATTTACTATTCTACAGGTAAAATTACAGTTCTAGAGAATTTAACAATGAACATCCAAGGTCTGAAATACCTCAGGTGTGCAAATATGGAGACCGTGACCTGAGCCTTCTTTGTAACTCACCTTAAATTGTTAATATCTGCTTTGCAACTACTTGTCTGAAAATGTATTTCATGTGAATTAACTGCTGTGCAGGACTGAACCAGTGTTCTGTTGTGAGCCGTACTAGATACAGCAAAAAACACATTTTGACCCCAACACAAATGCTTGATTCCCCCATCCTTATGTTTGTTCAGGCCCAACAAAAAGTAATGTTTTTCATTGCTTTTTCTACTCATAGCCACTAGAAATCAGTATAAAAGCAAAGAGAAAAAGTGGAAAAAACTCAGAATCTGAAAATTTTAATGCAGTGCTACTAGAAATATGGGTGTATTTTTAGGGCAGCTCCATTTGACTAGGTTCCTGCAATCAAAAAGGAAGGTAAATGAAAATTTGAGGGTTTTTGTTTGTATTGTGATTCTCTGTTTTACCTTTCTACAAGTAATAACAGGTTCTAAAATTTTGGTTGGGTTTTGGGGTTTTTTTTGGTTTTTTTGGGTTTTTTTGGGGTTGGTTTTTTTTGTGGTGGTGGTGGTGGTTTTGTTTGGTTTTTTTTGCCTGAACAGAGGATTTTACATGTATTTTTACTGCAGGTGAAGTAAACAGAAACAATGCAGGTAACGAAATTTGCAAATGTGTCTGGGGGAAAGGTGGGGAAGATGACGAGTCTATAATCGCACCTCTGTCAGCCTGGCTCCTCTCAGCTCAGATGGCAGGATGGTGCTCTCTAGGTATAATGGAGATCTATAAATAGCTGCATCATTATATAACCCAGCAGCAGTCTCATTCCCTTTCTAAATATAGGCTGTGCAGCAAAGGACAGTCTGGTGATGTGTTGCTACTGATACCGATTAATAGCATGACTCACACTGCCCAGCTAATAAAAATGAAATGTGTGCCTTGGAGGCACTGCACTGGATAGGGTGAATTTACACAAGGAAAAAAAAAACATATTAAGTTTGGTTTTGTGACCAGTGAAGGAGAAACTGAAATCTAAGCAATTTCATAATGCAGGGCAATATTGCATTATGTCTCTCTAATCATAATGACTTCAAAGAAATGTGAAGCTGTCATTAATGAAATATTTAAGGTCTGGTGTTCTGTTCATAAAAAAATGGTTTATTGCCTTTGAGTAATTACTGAAAACTCATTTGGGGAGTTATAATAATCTCACATTTCCTAGGTCAACATGGCTGGCATGCTTGGGATGCCATTCAAAGGTGGGTTGTATTCATTCAGGATACAGGTGCAGAGCTCCCACTATCAACCAGGCTGCACGTGCAGAAGGGAAGGAAAGGTTTCTGTGAAGTATAAATATTCTTTATGTAGAGAGCTTTGAGATCAATGCAGCAAATTGCATCCAAGGCACACTTTGACCTTCAAACCCTAATTATCATAAATAGTGAGGCATGTACGCACTTGTTCAGTCATACTGCCTGTGTGCTCCCTCACATCCAGTCTGCAATCAATATTGCCATTTCACACACAAGGATTTTGCATCCACCTTTTTGTCTTTAAAGTTAGGGTGCTGTCTCTGCTGAAGATCTTGCTAATGTCTTTATTTAATTACATGGGGAAGGTGAATGTCTAACTCTAAATTGTGACTTTGATGAAAAGTGCTGCAGTGGATTCCCCTTATTGCTCAGGACATTGGTGTCTGCTCAGGAGGGAAAGAGCCCTCTGCAGTGAATTGCAGCATCATTTTGTACCATCTTCAGCAATTTGTCCAGACTTTCATGTCTTTCATTAGAAACACTTTGGTGGTCTTCCAGAAGCCTGCTTATGCAGTAAAGCAGTTCTTGACAGGAGTAAAGGTCCCAAATTGATGTAATATCTGTTACTAGAAAGAAATTGCTTGGGAAAAAGAAGTAACTCCCTCCAGCCTTTGCAATAGCTTGGGATACAGTGAGGGGACCTAAGCTCAGGCAGGTCTCCCATTTCTGTGGGGCAGCTCCTGTTGCTGTAGCAAGGCCTCTCATGCTCCCCGGTGTAGCTGCCTCGCCTGGCAGCAGCAGAAACAGCAACAGTGCCCCACTGTGTCCCAAAGCCACCCTGCCCTCCTGCATAGTGTGGATGTGGCTTGGGGGCACCCTTTTGCCCCTCCCTTTCTCAGCATCTGGGACTGGAGAATAATTTCTGAAAACATCTGGCTAATGTAATTTACCAGGATCACTGTTCTCCTTTTGTCTGTCTCAGAGTAACCCAGAAGCAAAACTGTGCCGATCCCTGACACAGCAGGCACCGGAGTGCTTCGGCCGTTGCATGCAGCAGTTCCAAGGAGGGTTCCCAGGGGATATCTGTTGAAGCACTGGGAAATTAGAGATCCCATGTACCTCAAGGCAGCTAGTGTGAACTGAAGGTACCCAGCTCAGCAGCTCAGCCATCCCAGGACCCCCTTGCCACCAGCTCCTTGGCTTCCTCAACTCCCTTTCCACCCAACTGCCTCAAAGTCTGTCCCTCCCTGGCACCTCTGGGTTGAGACACCACGGTCCTGGCTTTGCTCAGCCTCATTGCTGTGAGATGTTCAGTGCTTTTGCTTTCATGCTCATCTCTGAATGAAGCTTGGTAGCTCAGGAAAGACAGGTGATGTCAGGTGCTTTGGGACACCTCTGCAACCTGACATGGACATACTCCATGTCCTGTCCAGACATACACCTCCCTGGTGTCCTTGGACAAGTGAGGCAGTTCTTGCTCACCACTGAAACAGGTCCTGCTGTGTGAGGCTGAGGTTTCCTGGCTGGGAGGCCACACACCCAAGCATTGGATAACACAATCTGAAACTTCAGCCTCCACTTCCTTCTCAGTTACATCCTGTCCACTGCTTCTTCAGACCCCAGCCCTATGGTTCAACACTAAATCGACCATTTCCTCACCATACAATTCCCCATGGTGTTTTGCTGAGGAAAACCTTGGGTTAACATGCACCAGAGAAGAGGGACTGTTATGCACAACTTCTTTTTTGCACAACTTCTCTGACTTTTCCCAGACTCTTGTTTCAAGCAGTTAGGTGTTCCATTTGCACCTCCAGCAGCCACAGTGTCAGTAATTCCTAATTTAAACAATTTAGCTGAGTTTCCCATCAAAACAATATTTTTTCTTCTTTCCCCTCAGGATGTAGAGCTCTGCTCCAGCTGCTTCCCTTTGACAGATTTACGGTAATAAAAAATAAAGCAAGAAAACTGTTATTTTGCTTTCAAACACAAATCTTTTGTGACAGATTAGACATGGAGGGATAACCTACCTGGCTGGAGGAGTCAGGTATTTATCTGCAGGACTGCACAGCTGTATTCAGCAAAGACATGGTACCAGCAGCTTGATCTTGGTCATGTGAATAACCTTAAAACCTTTTAAAGCCCAGGGGAGTGCTAAAGAGACACTTAAAGAGAACTTGCACAGAAATGACAATACGTATCAATCAGGAAGGTTCCTGCACTGAAAGCCTCAGCTCTGCTGCACAGCTCCTGTGGTCCCCACCAGTTCCAAGTGCCCAGGCTCAGCTGAGGCTGAGCAACAAGGTACCAGCAGCCAGCCCAGAGCTGCCTCATGCCACGTGAGATATCTTGAATCCCTAAAATACAGTTCTTGGGGGCTTCCAAACCTGACAACTGTCATAAACCTTAAATCTACTGTATGGTGAGGAAGAGCCATACCCAAAGAGGAAAGCTACCATTTTGATGAAAAGTCACATGCATGAAGATTTGTGTGTTCGTAGGTATTTCTATCTGGCTTGAATGGACCTGAAGAAAGGCTGAATATGGACAGTGAAGCAGAAGGTGGCTTCCCACCAGAGCCCTCTGTAAGTATTGATCTGTAAGGCATTTTTATGGCAAATATAAACCAAATGGGCACTTTAGTGTTTATGTTAAAAGTGCTGCTTTCATTTTATATGAGAGGAGGCAAAGGAACACATTTTAGATACTCTTGTGGATTGTGAGCTTTCCAGGGAAAATCAGACTGCTTCTTTAGGAGCATGCAGATCCTAAAGAAGGAAAGGCTCTGGGACAGGTGTTCCCCAATGTACTGGGCATATCAAACCCCAGGAAGCAAGGAAATTCAGGGTAATTGGGTCTGAAGGCACATGCAAAAGGTAGTCTGACAGTAACACAATAATTAAATCCCCAAGCAGGTACTGGGAGAGCAGGGATGTTGTTCTCTGCTCTCTTCTCCACCAGAAAGCACTGGCAGGTTCTCTGACACTGGACATGTGGTGAGGCCACACCACTGCCCCAGGCAGACAGCCTTGCAGGCAGGATTGAAAATTCATCTGGCTGGCATTTCCCCAGTGGCCAGCTCCTGGCAGCACCCTGCCACGGCCGTTCACTTGATCCTCCTGAAGGCTCTTGGACTCGCCTCACCCTTGTCTGTGAAGTTTCCAGCCATCAGCATCCATACCTTCTCACTGAATCTGCTGTGACTAATTCACAGGTTCTTCCCTGATTGATTAGTTTGGAATGAGAGACAAATCATTAAACCCCAGGCCTTTTATTGATAATTTGCAAATGGAGAAAATGGTTCAATTCTTGGTATTGATCATTAGTTCAACAACAAATGCCATGTTTTGTATAAGTGTGAGGAAGTGGATGTCCACTTCCTCACAGTTATACAAAACATGGCATTTGTTGCTTGGGTTGTGCAGGTTAAAGCCATATCTAAGAAGAAAATGTGCCTCCCTGTGGCTCACTGCAAAGCATCTTTTCTTCTACAAAACAGCTGCAGGAGCAGGAAAGAAAAAGAAGCAATATGCTGCCTTAAAAAACGTGTCTGTGCTCCTGTGGAGAACAGAATAGTCTTCGTATATTAGCTGCAAAAAACAGGTTAAGGTCCAGGACAGCATGGTGATTCAAGCCTTATGAGCATAGACTGGAATTTGTTGAATCTTCCAAGTTAATACACAAACAGCCAGGCCAAAGTAAAAAGATTTACAAAGCTAAAAAGCATTTCTGGTTTAATAAAAGCTAGTTAATAAAGTTGGGAACTGAATATCCATCCTGCCCATCCCTCTGTCTGAAAGAGCCACATTGGCCCTGTCTGTGGTATGTCTCCAGGGCCCTTCCAGGTGTGAGAGCCTCTCCCATCTCCTCCACTGCTTTTGGTGGGATGTGTCATGAGTCTGCCTGACCCAAAGAGGCCCAGACTATAGAGGACTTTAATATGATGAGCAAACAGAAAATACAATCAGGCCACACTTTCCTGCTGCACAAATCCCTGTCACTGAATCGAATTGAGCAATGGAGTAGGAAAGTGTGAAAGAAAAGCAGCCAGGAGAAACACACAGTGGAGCTGGTTGTGAATATGTCCAAAAGGCCCTGAAAGACTGAAGGCAATGTGACACTTCCAAAGCATGTTACCTGTGTAACACAGGCAGGTCAAAGTGTTTTCATAAGCTCTCTGCCCTGCACAGTGCCTCGTGCTGTGGTGATGGCAGCATCCCTCTCAAGGCCATTGCACCTCCCTGCATCTTACTGCTGGTGCCTCTCACCACCCACTGCTGCTGCTGCCTGCAGTGGGACAGGCTGCACTTCATTGCCTTCAGTTCACACTTTTGTGCGTCCCCACCTTCTGCCTTACTTCCTGTTTGGATGTTTTAACACTGCAGAACAGCTTTTCCCAGCACACCCCCTCCCCTGTAGCCCACCAGTGGAGGAAAAATCCCCTCCACAGCCCCAGTTACAGTGGGGTGGCAAATGGTAATGAACACGAGTGAGACTAAGTGCTGCCATGCAATTCAAAGCAATAGCTTTGAACATTGTATTTTCTTTCTGTGCTTAGAAATGGAATTTCTCTTTTTTGGAAAAAAAACCCCAGCACCCTCCAAGCTTTATATATCCAAAATTAATGCAGCAGGGACCATATGCTAAAACATTCTAACCAGGCAAGAAACCTTACAAAGGGAAAACTTGTAGATTTTACCCTTCATTAACAAAATGCCATCACAGTTCGTTCAAAAGTTGGAATGACTTAAAACCTGATGTATATTAATCCAAAAGTAATTCTAAATGGATGGCTCACTTAGCAGCTGTATTCTGTGATGAAGCCCTTGCTAAATATAAAATACTCTTTATTTTATTATAGTAATAACAACCAAACCAGATGCTTTAGCCTACATTTCATATTTGAAGGTACTACTGATACAAAAATAATACCCTGTAGGATGGTCCTACATGGTGCAGTCTATGCCTCGAAGAGACAAGAAAAAAGAAATAGCCTGGCAAAGAATTATCACCTTTATTATATAGCTGAGGAACAGAGGCACTGAGTGATTAGCTGTCTTGCTCATAATACCATTGGAAGGCTATAGCCAGACCTAATAGGGTCTGGTTGTGCCAGACAATATGTTCTCACTACACTGCCATCTTTCTTCAGTGATGTAAATGGCTTATTTTAAAAGTAGATTTTCATTGGCATCAGCTTGGTTAAAGACACCCAATTTCTCATGGCTGAATCACACATTAAAGCTGAATAACCCTTATTCTTTTGCTGCAGATGACTGCTGTGGACAGCTGTAGTTCTAGGCACTTGAACACTACAAAAGAAGTAACATATTGATTTTAGTAAAAAAAAAAAAAAAATCACTAAAGTTTTAGGACCTGAAGAAAACATTAAGAAAAGATCTTATTATCCTTAACTCTGTGTGTTCTTATACTGTCAGGTGACAGGTATGTGATTCTGTACAGTATTGCCATAAAAAGCCCAAGATCTAAAGCACCAGTAATATCCCTGACATACACTGGAGATGTAATAACCTGGGGCACAGTGTTCAAAAATCCATCTGATTCCAGGTGGCTACAGCCAGAAGTGTGCACGGTGTAAAGAGGTTGCTATCTGTTGTGTCTGTTGGTGTTTTCCCTTTGCTGAGGAATTTTTGTTCTCTGATGTGGTCATTTCTCTCACTGCACACTCTAACGGAGCAAAATCCCCATGATAACAAATTACAGCAGGGTAAATCTTCCTCTGGGCCAGCTGCTTTGCTTACATAACCCCATGCTAACTTTTCTAGTACTTATATATTTTATAAGAATATTTAATTGGAAGTGTAACATTGGGTGCAGGGACTTCAAATAAAGTAATGGTGCATTAATTACTTTTTTTTGCCTAAGTTGCACCTGGGCTTCTACATTTTGATCTAACTAAATAGAGAGGAAGACAAGAAAATGTGAATTGCTTGAGACTTCTGAGCAGCTGTTAAGGAAAGGAGTAATGTCTGGCCCTAAAAATAAAGCAGTGGAAGAGCAGACCTGATGCTCCAGGTGGTGTGTGCTCCTACAAAGCACCATAATGGGTAAAGCAGCCGTGTCTCTGCAGTCCCCACTGGAACTGATCTGAAAATACACACACTCAGGCCTGATTTTGTGTTGCAGACTGAGTTTTTCTGCCTGGAAAATGGCTCTCCCTGGGTTTTCCAGCTCTCTAAAGCCCATCCACACAAGTCCACTAATTATTGTTGCTCTCCTGAGGACTGAGGGCCAAACCATTGGTGCCACCAAAGATACTTTCAATACTCTGTTGCTTTTCCTTGGCACCAAATTTTCCTCCTGTGCTTCTGCTTTTGCCCTTAATGTGCTCACGAGCTGCAGGAGCTGTATTTAGTGTTGATGCCTCCCAGTTGACTGGCAGCACATGGGCACAGTAATGGTCTCTTCTCTTCCTATTTTTACCTGACCTTTATTCCCTCACATTAGCCAGCTACTTTATTTGTGAAATAAAATGAATGGCCCAGGTGCAATCTATTCCAAGTCCTTCCCAGACAGCAAATTTTGGCAGCACTTAATCTGAATGTCAGAGGTTCTGCTAACCAGTTTTCAGCTTCTAGTCCTCACCAGGAGGAGCTGAGCCACTGCTGTCTTGTAGTACCTTGCTTCCATATTCACTAGAGAGCCCAGTCAGGCAAAAAGGCAGTTCTTTATCTCAGAGAGAATACATCTATGGATTCACCAAAAAGACACGAATGAGAGATGAAGCAAATGTGGAGAGGACAAAGACACGGCAAGATGACAGCAGAATTCATAATTTCTTTCATTTTCCAAGCAGCTCTGAGAGCCAGCTGTGACCTCTTTGCAGCACTCATCACACTGCAAACAGTGGTGTGTTTAGAATATTATTCAGGCAAGAAAGGGTGTCCTATTATTGCCCTAACTTTCCCAGCCAATCTACCTTTTGCAGCAGACATCTATGCTTTCATAAAACTGCCTTTCTTTTTCCTTTGTTACTAGTCATAATTGTGCATAAATCTTTATCCCAGAAGTTTGCTACTCTAGTGAGACCACTTTCTGCAATTTAAAGAGCTGAGAAACACATTACATTGTTAGTCAAAAGGGCAGGAGATAAAAGGTTTGAGATTTCTAACTTAATTTGAGATATTCCATGCTTGTGTTGTGAGATAATGTTAAAAGTAAAGTGTGGGCGGACACTGGTTTTGTAGTGTCTGAACTTCTCAAGGCCTCTTCCCAACACTGCAGTAATTCACTTACTGTACAAGCTACCATGGAGAGAATGACATTATGTTCCAAACCTGTGGAAGAAAACCAAGACAAAGCTAATAAGGAAATGTTTTCTTCTGAGTGTGTCAAGGATTGAAGCCCAATTGCTTTTTCAGAGGAATCAAAAGCAATATGTATCTCTACAGCATCTTGAAATCCAGGTCCAGTTATACTTTTTCTTTGTAACTGTGGCAAACAGGCTGCTTTCATGGTTTCCAGAATATTGTTCTCCTATTGCAAGTCAGGTTGCTTCATTACTTCTAGTGGGGAAAAGAATATTCTGGGGGGAGTCAGGCAACTGGAGAAAGATCAGAGGGCAACATTTCTTTAAGAAGGTACAACACAAAAAGCAACGTAAGTGTTCACATTTACAGAAGGCTGGATTTTTAGACTAACATGCACATTTGGAGAGGAACACGGTGATCTTGTGTTAGGAGGGTAGTGCAGCTTCTTACAAGGTAATGAAGTAGAAACAAAAACTTCATACCAAAGTTTCTCCTCTTCGGATTTAATTTGTGTTCCCCAAGGTCCTTGTGTCTTTCCTTTTGTGATACACCACAATGCTCGAGCCAAAGCCGTGCTATCTCGGTCTCTGCTGGGATAAAGCTAAGGCAGGTTTTCAAGCTAGAGTTCCCTCCATGGGTGGTTTTCCATATGCCTTTGCTGCCTAATGCCATTTTAGATCAGACTGAAAGAAGGGAGTGTGTGTGAATTTTAATTGTAGCTAAACCAGGAAATCACCTACTCACTCCCTCAGCGCTCACGTGCACTGGATGAGTGCACTCCGCATCTCAGTGTCTTCTGAAAGGGTGAAAGTTCAAGGTTGCACTTTCTGTTATCCATTTGTTTAAATATTTTCCTCTTTTCCAGCTAGGTGGCATGCCAGAGCCCATAAGCCTCTTAATAGTCTAGCTTCACCTCACAGCTTTTACAAACAAGGTCATAGAGAACAGAGGAAAAACATATAATTAATAATTATCAAGACTTACTGCTGTGTGGGCTGCAAGTCCCTGCTCAGAAATTAGAACCAAATTATTCCAGGCTTTAAAAAAGGTAGTTAAGATATCCAGCACACTTAAATTATCTCCTCTGAGAGACTACACCAGCTCCATTAGCTCCCTGCATGTATTTTGCTCCATGCTAACACGTACCACATGCTTTAAATCACAGCAGCCGGTTCCTTCCCACTGCACTTGCCTCATTCCCCACACTCCCTGAAATGCCTTTCCAGTTCCCCTTGCCTTGTCTCCTTCACCTCAGCCCCCTGTTAATGCCAGCTGATCTGGAACAGCCACACAGATTATTTAGCAAAGCAGGGGGAAAAAGGGAAAATATTTCAAATATTTTTGAAATAGCTGCAAAAATAAGTAATGCAATCCTAGTCCCTTTAGGAGTCCTCCACATTTGTTTCAGTCAGTGAAATGAGAGGGAACTACCAAGCAAGGTAAACCCTTACCCATGGTATTTCTAAGGAACTTGATTTAAACAGTATATGGTGGCACTCATTACCAAAATCTGAAAGTTATCCAGGGAATTATTAAGGTTGAATAGATTTTAAGACAAGGAGGCACAAGTATGTTACCTAATCTGACTGCATAATTCTGGATACTGAATTTGTCTCATGTTCCCCCAGGTTATCCAGTAGTTTATTATTAAGTAAGAAATTATTTTCTAGGCAAAAGTGTTTCTATAACAATCTAGGACTCATTAATTTACCAGTGAATTTCCAGAAAGGAGTTTACTTCAGGTTTGGAAACTTGAAAAATGAAGTATACATCCCATAAGGGACGTTTGTAAGTGGTGGACCGACACGCTCCTAGAAAAGCTCTCCCTGAGAAATTTGTCCTCTTCTTGGAAAGCAGCCCCTCTGTTTCAGATTTTGTATATTCCCTCATCAAACACTGTGCATGTCCTTTGCCCAGAGACAAGGTCTGTGGTTAGTCAAACAGCACTTCAAAGGCATCTATTTTCTGCTAGTACAATAATAAATTATTGACTCTTAGATTGTGATATAAACATATTCACCTAGAAAATAATTACTTATGTTCTTCTGGCAAATAATAGAAAGAAATCAGATTAAGAGCATTTATTCCATAAATAAAAAGTAAAATTGTATCCAAACATCTGCCACCAAACTAACTGTTTCTGCAACCCAAATCCATTTGTTAATTGTCTCCTCTCTGCCTGGAATGCAGCTGTTTAAGTAATTTCTGAAGTAGCATCTATGTCATTGACAGACATCTGTGCAGAATCAGTGATGTGCATAGAATACTCTATTTATAGAGAGGCAATCATGCCTTTCTCGTCTTCCCTCCTCCCACCCACAGCTCTTTGCAGTGATATCAAGGGAGTCCCAATGATGATATTAATTTCTTTTCAGCTGAAATGCACCCATAAACTTTAGTCAAGAACAAATGAATAAAGGAAAGTGGAGATCATTTTTCTTGTGCTGAAAAATATTTTTAGATACCAACCATGAAGATTTCTTAATATTAGAAAAGGGCAGGATTTGCTGAAATAGAAAGAACATAAAAAATAACATTTTACAAATAGCATAGCATCTATTATTTATTATAGCAGTCTTTGGGTAAAGGCCCAAAGCAAAATATTTGACTTTGAAGATGAAAAAAAAGAGGTGGCAACTATTACAAAACTTTTTTATTTTTTTAATGAATTTTTTTTTGTTGAAATATAACCTCTACCTGAAACAATCTTGGTGGAGAAAAAGAAAATAAAAGAGTTTTAGTTCTTTTCAAATGCTCATAGAAGAAAGGAGAAAATTCTGTACTATGTTTCATAGATGAAAAACATTTTGTGAAGAGACCAGTTCTACTTAATTATCTATGGCTTTCTGTGGAGCTAGGGTGCTCCCATTCCACAGCAAGCACACTTCATCACAAAGTTATCACAGTAGTTCTCATGTTCCAGTCCCAGAATAACTGGATTTGATTGAATGCTCCTTAGGAAGAGGAATACGAAGGTTCTTGAGACACTTTGTAATGAAACACATACTAATTATAGTATTATTTAAGAGTAAAAAATTTCAAAATGTACTTTATTTTACAGTGTGAGGGGCTATTCAAATATTAAAGATCATATATTATTCACTTACAAAGAAAATGAGTTATTACTCTACAATGGAATATACACAGCAGGGCAAAAAACCCCGACATGACACCGTTGTGAATGTGAAGGCACTCTAGTTAGTAATTGTTGTTTCCAGGAATCCTGTGCTTGACAGCAGCCTTTCTATTAGCACAGTTTAAGAAAAAAAAAACCCAAACAAAACTCCTATGAAATGTCTTCAATACCAAAGAAATGACAATGCAGATCCGGTGTGAAGGGAATTTATAGATTTTGTGCTTACTTTTGTCTTCAGAGTTTTATTTTTGCTTAACTGTCTGCATTGCATAAAATAAGAAAATTCCATATGCTGGCTTGTGCATCTCTGCTCAGAATAGTGAAGGATCTTATGATGACTTTGAGGAAGTCAGGGTAACCTGGGGTTCTCATTGCTTTGCTGGGTCTCAGCAAAGAACACTGCACAAAATTAGCCATTTGTTTCACTATTCAACAATTCATGTCAGTGTTGTTATTTACAAATTTTTCATAGGCACAGTCTATGCTGACAGCACCAACTTCCATTAGAAATACTTCTAAATACAATGAGGTGCTTGCAAAGATCAAGAGATAGAACTGTTGTTTCTGAACACCTATTCTGCAAAATATCTTAGTTAAGTTCCTGTCAAGGTTAGTGTGAGCTGTATGCATTGTATAGCCTGCTAACTGGAATGAGGATTCTCCACAATTGGCTGAAAACCTTTCTGCAGCATGGGTGGGGTGATCTGTTGGGTTTTCCTGGCCTAGGACAGATACCAAAACATTTGAAAATACTCTGCATGGAACCAGCTTGGCATTCAAGCTATGCTGAAAGGCAGTACTGCAGCTCCCTGTTCTACAGACTCACTTCATGTTATTCATGTCAAACGTTTTTGCATCTCATGCAGTCAGGACTGGTTCTGCTTCTGCTTCTGATTGAGGCCAGGCTGGAGAGGGCTCTGGGCAGCCTTATCTAGTGGGTGGCCTCCCTGGGCAGGGGGTGTGGAATTTGGTGATCTTTAAGGTCCCTTCCAACCCAAACCAACCTATGATTCCAAAATCAGCAAAACTAGGCTCGCATTGCTAATTCCACCAAGGCCCTGTATAAACCCACAAAAAGAGAGCAATTCAGTTTTTCAGACCTGATAAACCATCCAGCAGACTGATCTGTTTTCCCTCAAGATAAACTATCCAAGAGCCCAACGTTACTTCTTTGACATTATATAGTCTACATATTAAGACAAATTTAGGCACAACTTTTGAAAGTCTGAAGAGAGTCCCTGACAAGTGCACTGCTCACAACTGCTGGTGCTCCTGGGAGAGAAAGCCAGAGTCTGACTAGATACCAGATAATTTAAAAGCCCACATGGCAGAGCACATCACAGAGACAGTCCTGAGTCCCAAAGCAGCACTGCCCCAGCAGAAGAATGCCAGGAAAACATTTAGCAGAGAACAGCTTGAGGCTAAACTTTGTGTTAATTTGCTTCCCTACCTCAGTCTTTTCTTTTTACTGAAGGCTTTTACAACCACTGCATTTGTCAATGTCAGACATGGATAAAATGCACAGCAGTCAGGACAGAGATTAGTGGAAAACTGGCCAAGGGTTGCTCCCTCCATTCAGTCAAGTCCTTGCATCTTGAAGCATGACAGCTTTAATTTTTTAAAGCAGTTATGTAAAATCGAGACTGCATTTGTGTCCCCTGCAGCAGCAGGTCACTCTGCCCTCTGCCCTGGACAGGAAGGCTCATCTTCCTGGCAGGGAAAAGAGAGAACATCATTTAAATTAACTCCTTGGCTGCCCATGAAGAACTACTCCACAGCAGGCTGGGAAAGTGCCACACCACTTCTGAAGGCAAAACCACCTGCTCATGATGAAGGACAAAAAGTCCAGTTTAATGCATTGTTCATGTGTGTGGTGCTCTCTGGGCTCCATGTCTTTCCTCCTAATGATGAGGCCACAGGTGCACTTGAAAGCCAGGGGGCAGACAGATGAATTTTCTGTCATCCTTTCTTTTTTAGTTTGTGTCAATTTTGCTTTATTTTGCCAACAACCCCAAGAAGGAGTTTACTTGCTGACCTTTCTTAGAGGTGTTGTTACATGTCTGAAAATCAATTTCTAGAGTTATCTGTTGTCTTTTTTTTTTTCCTTCCCCTGTAGCACTTTGAAATGTGTAGGCTGGGGAGAGATAAGTGATATAGGTTTGCTGGACTGACATAAATGTAACAGGGACACAATTTATGACTCAGCTCATTCATGGTAGATTATATGCTCTTGAGATACCTGATGATTTATAGCTGATGTAAATTGTGATACTTACTGTGCCATTAGCAAAGCCATTATCTCTGTCGTGAAGACTTAGAATCAATATATGTCAGCAGAGACAGAAACAGTATTGTGAGCTTGCTGATAAAAATGGGCTTGTGGAGAAGCATTCTAGCATTCCATTTGACACAGCCCTTTCAGAACTCTGAGAATAGCAATTTTACTAAAAAAAAATCTGGAAGTCAGGTAGTTATGTCCTTTGCAATTATTAGGTATGTGGTAATGGCCAGAGTGCATTAGCAGCCTCCCTCAAAAAAGAATTTTGCAAGTCACAACTAGGAAAAACTAGCCTGTGACATGATGCTGTCAGCCATTTTGTAGATAATAACTAATAATGTGTTGAAATATTACTTGTTATCATGAAAATTGATTCCCAGAATTAATTAATTTTCTTCTGCAATTAAAGAAAATGCATTTTTTTGAGAAATGCAGTACTAATTAGAGCCTCTTGCCAAAGAAGAGGATCAGCACCATACATTTAGGCCACTGAGAACAGGCTGGGTGTCATACTGGACATACAAGGCATACATCTGAGCTAGAGCTACAGTGACGAAGTCACTGACTACAGTCAGTTCACAATAAACAGTCACACAAACTACTTGTTCAAAGTCAGTTTAAAAATCATTGTTCTTCAAGTGACAGCTCTAAAGATTTACTTCACTAAATAAGCCATCTTTTAAGGTTGTTCACTTTGTGGTTTTTTCAGGAATTACTATTTGTGCAGGAGAACAGCTGAAAGAACCACCTGCCCTTTCTCAAAGGGATTGTTTCAGTCTCGAGTTGAACTGCTTTCAGAGCTCTGGAGCATTGAATGTGGCACGTTAGTCTAGCTCACTCTGGAAACAGTTATCAACCATGAAATGCTGATCTCTCTCACAAAAGGTGCTCACATTTCTCACTTGTAATTTTATGTGAACAGCATTTACCATGCAACAAGTCAGGATTTTCCATAAGGCTCTTAATAGCTTCACAGTCATTATGTTTGGCCCCTGCATGAGTTCCTTGCCCCACCTCTTGCATGACTCGCTCACCATGTCAAACAAATCTCAAAGTGGTCTTGTGTCTGCCCTTGCATCTCAGATTTCTCAACATCCCCCTACCTAGACTGGCTTACCAAAACAGTTGCTCTTATGGTGGTCTCTAATCCACCATCTTCTAGTTTCACACAGTGTTCCTATTACAGGATAAGCACTGCCAGAGAATCTCAGAGTATTTTGGGTTTGAAGAGAACTCTGGCAGTCTCCAATCCACTTCCCACACACAGCAGGACAATCTAGAGCAGGTTGCCTAGGTTGTCTCCAGTTGAGTTTGAGTGTTTCCTAGGATGGAGACTCCACAATCTCCTTAGGCATTTGTGTCATTGTTTGGCCTTCCTTGCACTGAAGATTTTTTCCCTACTATTTTTCTACAATTTTCCTTATCCCTGTTTCTGTCTGTTGCCTCTAATCACTGCACCCCTATGAGCAGAGTTTGGGTCTGTCATCTCTACACCCTCCCATTAAATAGTTGTGGACAGCAATAAACTCTCCCCTTTGCCTTGTCTTCTGCTGAAAAAACCAGTTCCCATGGTCTTCCCTTTATATCATGTGCTCCAGCCCCATGAACATCTTGGTGATTGGAGCTGGACTTGCTCCAGGAGGTTCATATCTTTCTTGTAGTGGGGAGCCCAAAACTGGGTGCAGAACTTTAAATGCAGCCTCACAAATGCCAGATACATGGGAACAGTCATTTCCTTGAACCCTTGGGTATGGTTTTGTTAAAACTGTGCAGGATGTGATTGGCTGCCTTTGCCACAGGGATACACTGCTCATTGAAACTCAGCTTGCAGCACCAAACTGATAGCTCCCTTTTTGCAAGGTTGCCTGCTAATCACTTAGTCCCTGGCCCAGACGGTTGCAGAGATTCTCCTTTCCCAGGCATAGGATTTTGCACTTCCCTTTGCAGAACTTCATGAGGGTCAATCAATGCATTGCTCCAGTCTAGCAAGATCTCCCTCTACACAACTTGGCATCAGGTGTGAATTTTCTGAGTAGTGCACACTGTCCTATCATCCAGGTAATTTAAAGACAAAAAATGGTCCTGTTCCAAATATGAATCCCTGAAGACTATCACAGTGACCATCAACTGGATGCACATTGTACTATTGATTAAAATCCTTTAAAACTCATAGTCCAGGCAATTTTGCTTATTGTCCGCTTAGCCAAACATATTTCACCAATCTGGCCATCAAGATACTACATGAAACCACACTGAAGGCTTTGCTAAAGTCAAAATACACAGCCTCCACCACTCCTCACTGTGAGTCATCTGGCTCGTCACAGAAGGCAATCAGTTTCCTCAGGCACAATATGCTGCTGGTGACTGTGGGCAGGCTGTTTCCAATCACCCTTTTGACATTCAAGCACCAGGACAGGAGCTCCAAGAGGACTCGCTCCATAAACTTTGTCATGCCCTTGCAAAGCTGCTATAGAGCAGCCACATGGTGATGTTGGCCCACTCCTCTGGTGCTCCTAGAGACATCCCGTCTGGACCATCTGGCTTGGATATGCCCAACTTGCTTGAGTGCTCCCTTACTCTGTCTTCCTCCCCTCTGGGTATTGCTGCAGAGGAGACTGAGACCATCCTCAAGAGCAGGAGAGTCTGAAGGCAGTCTTGCCCAGCAAAAAAGGCAAAAAGGCACTGACTGCCTCCACATTTTCCATGTCCTTTGTCCCTCAGTTTCTAGTTGGACTTAGCAGCAGGCTCACAGTTTGTTTAGTTTTCCTTTTTCACTTCTGTTATAGAAGCCCTTCTTGTTGTCCTTCACATCCCTTGCTAATTTAAACTCCAGCTGCTCTTCTGGTATCTCTCTGTTTTCTTATATTACAGTAAGTTAGATAAATTCATCCCACTGGTAGTAAGAAAAACTCTGAGGAAAAACTCATGGGAGCCATTCACACAAGGGAACTAGCCAAATGCATCTAAATCTTTCAAGATTTGGAAGCAGCAACCAGATGGAAAGGGACAATTTCCAGATGCCAACCCACCATGAAAGATTTCAAATCCGCAAAGAAAACAGCTCGTAGAAAATTCATCTTATAAGAGACATCAGAGAAAGAAAAATCATTGTTCTCTTTTGTTACTGTGCAGCTCAAATCCTTTCCCAAACTCTGACTCTTGCTCTATATTTTTTAACTCCCAGTACACACTAATTACCAATTGTATTTTAACATTCTTTCAGCACATTATATCTATTTTCACTTGGAAAACTTCTGGGTTTTTTTCCCATGGGGCATTAAGATAAGCACTTAATTAATTAAGCTGCCCAGAATTGAATGCAGATGATTGGGAGTGCTACCACTTCTGTCAAGTATGAAACATCATTGTTCAGAAAGATGTAAGACAGCTTCAAAAAAAACCCCTATCCATGGTTGAGCACATACTCGAGGGACAAAGCACTGTGTCCTTCAAATCCTTGCTCTCTCAGGACTTCCTAGGAGAATCTTGGTGCAAACAAAATTTTGGAAAACAGTAGGGATATCCTCTTAGTCTTCACAATGAAAGACTACAATATTTCCAACATGCAAATATTAAAATCCTAGAAGAAGATGAAATGTGTTCTCAGTCTTTTCTTTAAAGATTTTAGTTTGCTGCTAAGTATTAATTTTCGTATTTCATGTGAACTGTGCTGTAGCTCATAAAGGGTTCAACACATTCACTGTCCTTGCTACGAGAAGTTTGTGACATCTTCTCCTTAAGCATATCAGGTATGAAAATAGCAGAAAGAGAAAACAGTGACTATCAAAGGAGGACTGGACACTTGCCTTTTTTTCAAGTGACTTTCCAGACTGAGGTTGTCACTGTAGAGCTAAGAGCAGAGTTCATATCAGCTGTCTTGCCAAAATTATCTCCTCTAGCCTTTGATGACAAATGTTTTATCTCTTTTTCTTTTGAACTTTTTGCAATGATGCATAAGGAAAGTGTTCTAGTTTCGCTTCATTTTCCACAAAACAAAGCACACACCTAATCACACATCTGCTGCTTGTTATATTAATGCCCAGAGCCAGCCTGGCTCCTCCTTCAGTCCCTGCCTTCAGGCACATTTCTCTTTCCATGGCAGGGATCTGAGGCAGCAGGTCTTCAGCTGTGTTACAGCTTAAAATGGCAAATAATCCATTGCTTTGAAGCTGTCCATTTATACATCCCCTCTTGCACTGCTGTACATTGCCCCTGTGAAATGCTCCTCTGGGATGATATGACAATTACAATCTTGATTTCCTACATCATGCGTGTTTTTCTAGCTCCTGAAGCCTCTTTCCACATCAGCTTGAGAATCACCTTTCTGCTTCTCAATTCATGTGGTATTTTGGCTGATGCCCTCTTGCATTTAAACATTCAAGAGCTCTATCACAGTTTCACTTCTCTGTTTTACCGCACTTGAATTATACCTCTTACATGTTGTCTGGACACAGAGGGCAGGGCTCTTCCAGTTCCTGCACTACATAATTATGGTTAGGTATTTCCTGCAAGAATTATCTGGAAATTATTTCTAAATTCACATATACCAAAGCCAGCTCTTTTTGGGAGTAAATGTTCCTTCTAAATAGTTATATTTGTGGATGATATCCACCCTCTGCACCAGCAGAACCAAGCCAGTCTTAGGCAGTCTTCATATGCCCTCTGAAACCCTGGGAAATTTAACTTTGATGAGGAGACATTCAGTGTTTCTCTTCTTTCTTTTGGAGCCTCCCCCACTGTCCTCTTGACACCAAGGACATTTCACTCAGTCACCCCAAGAGAAGGACCTGTCACCTTCAATTCCACCTGATCTGTCTTTGTTTCCTGAGCTGTCACCTAATATAACACAAGCCCAACAAACTGATCTGGAAATGCCTTAAAACGAAAGTTTTCCACAGCAGGCATCAAACTCACATCAGCCATTATGGAAGTCCATGTCTTCATGTGTGGAATCATCTCTCTCCAGCTAAAGTATCCCTTGGTCCCTTGGGCACTCCTTTGTCCTGGGTGCTGCTCAGGTGCTTTGGTGCTGCCGCATCTGCTGCTGGTGACCCGGACGTGGTAGAGGGTTGGGAGGAGGGGAGCAGTGTGCCTGTGGTCTCTGTGCTGATGTAGGTCTTCCCCCACCCAAGTTAAGCATTCCTCTTGTGGACTTCCTTTGCTTTTGGCAATATAAACACTTGAATAATTTTCAAACACCAATCCACTAAAAGTTAGGCTCTGAAGAGTTTTTACACTGGGGGACAGTTGAAAAAACTTGCTAGGGAACCATTATTATTGACAGAAAAGACAAAGCTAATTTTTGACCTAAATTTCTCCATCTAACATGTAACAGTGCAAAAATGGTGTGTACAGGGACAGCTCTGGGCTCTGGACAGAAGGGACCAAATACTCTTTCACATATAAAAGCAGGCAGAGAGCAAGGCAGCACGTGAAGTCCCATGTTTCTCAAGGTTTCTGTGATCCTTTGCTCCCAGGGGTGTGCCTGAGGGCCCTTTGATCCTCTGGTGCACCATGGGGGAGCCACTCTGTGTCTGCACCGTGGTGAAAGGCCCTACTTGCAGGTGGTCTGCAGGAAGGGCTGTGTGAGTCAGCTGTGCTGTGGGATCAGCACAAAAACAGGGCTGCTGGGGCAGGGAAAATACTGCTGGTGCTTTGCTTAAGGGCCCTGATATGCACACTGCTGGGGAAAGGGTGTAAGTAGGAGAAGGATGTTGGAAAAATCCATCCAAAAGCCTTTAGGAGTGACAAGTGCCACACTCCCACTACACACACAGACTTCTCTTTTGTAAGGAATGGTGTAGGGTCACCCCCAGTTTTAACCAGACACCAGTTGGCTCCTGGTGACACAGAAAGGTGGCCTTTCACAGGAGTGCAGCTCCACACTCCTTCCCGTGGCTGTGCCTGTGTAGCTCAACTCTAAAGATGGCACTGGAGGGTTGCTTTGCAGTAGTAAGTACAGAAGGAACAAGAACAGCAGACCCTGAAGTTTAGGGGAAGACTGCAACAGAGCAGCTAATCCCACTTGAAAGGATGGGCTCATGTCCAATTACAGGTTTTTTTCCAATCCACTGGGAAAGCCATTACACTGATGGCAGTCGGATTGGTGCAGCCATGGCAATCTTGAAGGCATTTAGGATATCTTTGATTAAATGATATAGTGGACAAAGACTGAAATTGCTTCTCTAGCAAAACGCTAGCATGGATAGTTTTTTAATTAAAATGAGCTAATATGACACTTTTACTTGTAAAATCACATGAAAGGGAGAAAACAAAAGTGACAGATATGAGAAAGGGAAAACACCCCTTTGTTTTCTCTACCGATTATCACCATACTGTTTTTAAAATCCCTTTGCTTCCCTGTGTAATCACGTTGATTAAAATCCTCTAAAGAAATAAAACAGCTGCACAGACCTCCAAAATCACATTCTTCCCTACTGCAAGTGCATTGTATTCTTTTCAACAGCTTTGTTTCCGAATTATTCTTTTTCCTTCATTGCCTCTGAAAGTCTATTACTGGATTTATTAAAACAAAGCTGAATAAGCATGCTGAATACAGCCACAGTGATTGCCTCAACACATGTTGTTCATGCAAGGATTACTGTGCAAGCAGGTTTGAGCTGCCGGCTGTCACTGAACTGAGGCAGAACAAAAGAAAACCCAGCTGAAAGAATGAAATTGTTCACTAAAGGAAGGTTCCATATTTTGCCCTTCTATCAAACACTGAAGAGCTAAAATAATTATTAAGCTGAAGTCAGACCATGACATTTTACTTCAACCCAGGCTAGGAGGAGAAATGTTCCTATCTTGTCTCTAAAATGACCTGACACCTTTCCACTGTATAAGGCTGGGATGAGGTAGTGCTGCCACATGCTGCTGCTGCAAGCTATACCTTCCAGGGAATTAGCTCACCTGGGGTGGCTTGGGAAGGGGGCTTGCCTCCCACTCCTGCTTGGTGGTGATTTGCCTGGCTGTAGGAGAGAGCAGGAATAAGGAGAAGCTGGTGCGCAGAGCACAGCACACACGGGCACTCACCGTGTGTGCACACAGCACACGTGGGGGTTTGCACCCGTGCACGGGAGGGAGGGGAGTGCATGAACCCCGGCAGGAACCCTGCATGAGTACCTGAACCCCAGCAGGAACCCTGCATGAGTACATGAACCCAGCAGGAACCCTGCATGAGTACATGAACCCAGCAGGAACCCTGCATGAGTGCCTGAACCCTGGCAGGAACCCTGCATGAGTACCTGGACCCCGGCAGGAACCCTGCGTGAGTACCTGAACCCTGGCAGCTGGGGAGGTGGCACACCAGTCCTCCTGCCACTGTCTCAGTGCTTGCACAAACTAAGGTGTGCCCACTGCTTAAACCGACCTCTCCAGGCCAAGTCTCTTCCTCCTCCCCATTCCATTAGGCTTTCCACAGGCAGGCTTCCCTAAGGAGGCAAGAGGTTGAACTGAATGGGGCTATACCTGACACTGTGAAGAGGTGCATTGTACCCACTGCTAAAGTGGGAACTGGTGGTGGAACCAGGGAAGTGGTTGAGTCACCATCACTGGAGGTATTTAAAAGAGGCGTGGATGTAGCATTTAGCAACATGGTTTAGTGGTGAACTTGGCAGTGTAGGTTAGCCATCTTTTGCAGCCTCAGGGATTCTATGATTCCACTCTGGGAAGCATGGGGGTGCCCTGTTTCCTACCAAGCCCTCCTTCTGTGCTGCACTCCTCATAGTGGTGAGTTTTGTTCCTTGCTCAGCCCAGTCAGCAATTTGAGTCATCCCAAAACAAAGACACAGCTGCAGGCAGAGGCAGTTCTGCAGGGCTGCAACACTGCTGGAGTTTGCACAAGCAAGATGCAAGTGCTTTTATTACTGGCCTCAGTCAGCACAGTGGATTGAGTCTTCCCACCTTTTTGATTTGTCCAAGAAATGTACTTTAATTTCTTGGTCAGTACAATAGATTTCTTTGGCTAGGCAGTACCATTTTAATGGAAGGTACACAGACAAGCACAGACTTTCTCCTTGCTGAGCAGCGTTATGTGCGGGTGGTGAACCACTCGCATCCTCCCCAGCCACCCTGCAGCCCGACAGCATTGACCTCACCATGGGCACCAACAGCTTCCCCTGGCACTCCAGTAACACAAAACCTTTCTGCCTTATCATGGAGACAAAGACATTTTGGAGAGACAAAAAAGCATTTATGGAGACAAAAATATTTATGACCTCAGTGTCATAAATAAGCCTACACTTAGTTCGATAGAACCTATCAAGTTTATTTTAATGATTAATAGAACCATATCTGGAAAGGGCAAGTTGAAAAAGCTACTTTGCAATTCTGAAACAGTGATAAAGCCACTCCTGAAATGTTTAAAAATATGAAAATGGAGTATCTGATAAACAAGAGCAAACAGAGTTGGTCCTATGCAAATCACTGAGGACAGAGCAGATTCTGAAAATACCAGAGGCTAGAAATTTCTTTTTTCTGGAAAAAAAATGTGTGTCCCAAATAGTTTTAAATCAGTAAACTTTATGTGTTATTATCCAGAGGGAGTAAAATGCTGGACCCACAGACATTAATCACTCAGTGAACTCACTGAGTTCAGAGTTTTACCCTGGGACTCAATTTTTAAAAAAATAATTCATATTTCTGACATTTTTATATACACTCGCATAGCACAGACTTACAGACATCCTGCATTGTCCCGAGATATAGATATATATATAGAGATATATTTATATATTAAATCATTTATAGCAGTACTTGTACTAATGCTTTGTAAAATCTATTACTGATTTACAATACTAAAGAGTTTCTAATTTCTTTGTCATCCTATTCAGACATCACTCCGTATTTTTCTCTCTTCTCTCCAGTGCAAACCACTGAAGGCCCGTTCTAGCAGAATGACATGAAAGCATGTGTTGTGTGATGAAGAGCAGCCCTATTCCACAAAACACACTGATGTTTTTGAGATGCAGTAGCACTGCATTGTTTTGCAGCACAGACCAATAAAAGTACCACTTTATTTATTTAAAATGCCATGATATGGAGAGTGGCTGATTCATATGATATGTGTGCTTTGGCAAAAAAGAAAAAAAAATATGTATAAAAGTAGAACTCAGTGGCAGAATTGCAGACAAAGCCTTTTTGGGTGCTCTAGACACCCAAGAAAAAGCAAATATCCCCTCAAGCCCCAGGGTTGATTGGGGTGAACTCTGAGAAGACACAGCGTTGTGACCTCACCAAATAACTGAGCTGTAACACACATGTGCCCCAGGAAGTTACAAAGACAGACAGGTCTCATGCACTCAGGTTTTTCTTCCAGCAGAAATAATCTGTCAAGTTGTAAACCATCCCCCTGACCCAATTTGGCAACTTCATATCGTACAGTAGTTTTTTATTTTTTATTGCATATCATGGCATAAATTCATGTATTTGTGTTTCCCTAGTTGTTGTATTTGAGAATGTAATTTTTTTCCTGATTTTACCCAAATATTCTCTTAGTGTCAAAGAGGTTGTGACATCATATTTTTTCAGATTTCTATACTTAAATGTCTGCTACTCACATTTCAGAAGAGGACTATGTATCGTCCATATAAAACAACCTGACTGGTCATTGCTTGCAGCAACACCTGTATGTTAAATAAGCTTTGTGGTAGAAAAAGTTTAAAATACCCTTTGAAGCCTTTCCCCAGGCTTTGTTTACAAATTTGGACAGTAGATATGGATGTGATAAAATGTTTAGAGACATGTATTATAATGTGCATCTCAGTTCAAAACCACAGTTAATGCATCTGTGTATGTGTCTAACCTCATACATAAAAGTGTTTCAGCTTTGGTGCTTGTGGATTATTAAAATTATATCATTATATCTCTTTCTTTGATCACAATTTAGTGTAACACATTATCTTGATTCTCAGTAACTTCCAACTTTGATGTTATATTTAATAAAATATAATGCTGTGCTGAAGAATCCCTTGGGTATCTTTAATTTCTTTTCTTTTTTATTAATATATATTACACTTTAAATGGGATTAAATTGTCTGATTAGTGAAGCAGGCTCTCGCTGCAGCAGTTAAACCCTGAATTCCTCAGGGCGCTGTATAGACATTGTTAAAGCATCTTTCCAAGGTGCTGATAAACCCATGAAAATTAAGCAAAACATTTCCCTTGTGCTGAGGCTGGTTTCACACTCTGACCCCAACCTTTGCTTTGTTAATTCATCTTCCTGCACAGAAACCTTTGCTTTCGCCCTTAGAAATGTTGTAAGGCTGCACTGTAAAGTTGGAGACAGAAGTGATGCAGGTTTTTGAAGACACCCCAAACCCAGGAGCTGTGTGGAGAGTGGCCTGCACAGAGCTATGGCCTGCAAGGGGCTGCATCGCCACAGAGCATCATCCAAAAGATGCAGCAAGACCAATATCACCCATTGTCCCCACTGGGCAAAACTGCTCGATGCTCACAGGCTCGGTGCTGCCTTGAAGTGGGCCAGTGCCACCTGCTTATGGCCACCCAAGCAGTGTCAGGAAGCTTGGTCAGGGCTGAGCCCATGAAATGGAGCACTTAGCCCAGAAAAGCCCAGCTGGTGATGTATAAGGCCCTGGCACAGTCCCTGTGCCCACACAGCCCTGGAACAAGTGCTCGATCAAGCTCATGGAGTACATTGTGTGCTGAGCTGGAGTTCAAACTCAAGCACAGCACAAGGACTATCCTATGAAAAACTCTTCTGGAAAATGCTTAAAAGCAATTGAAAAGCAAAGAGTGGGCTGAGACAGGCACAGACTTGGGGAAGAGGAGAAGAGGGAGGCTGACAGGCAGGCGGATCTTTTCTCACTCTTTCTTGTGCTCCAGTGGCTTTTGGTTGAGACAGCTCTGCCGCCTGCCCTTCTGCAGTTTTTACAGCATCCAGCCCTCATCCCCAGTAGTTCATCAGATGTTCATTTTAATTGCCTCCAGCAGGGTAATGAGGGCAAGTGGAGCCTAAACTCTGGCTGAGGATGCCTACACAACTCTCTGAGAGAGGCGGTCCTCCTTAGCCTGTCAAGCAGTAAAAGTAGTCTCGAGAACCTGGGGCCACATCGTTATGCTCTTTATTACATCTTATTAAGACTATATATTATAGAAGTAATATTGTAGAGTTGGATAGTGCCAAGCCAAGCAGATTTTGCCATACTGCAAGCATAGGAAAATTCTTCATCACTTTGGCTTTATTGGCTAACACAATTGTCTTTAACAGTCAATCAATGTACTATGCAAGTAGAAAAATTCAAATGTACAATAGACTGACCAGTAAATAAAAATCAGATTAAAAATACTTAAACAAAAAAGACCTTTTAAATCACTATAGTTCTGCCACTTGAGTTGTAAGGCTTTTAACATTTCGCTGACAGATACATGTGTGTGTATATATATATATAACATTGTTATGAGATATACTTCCAAGCCTGTAATTGAAAAATGCTCAATGAAAAGTTATATGCAAACCCACCTGATCATCTGATAAATAATTCAGCCAATTAGTGACATGATAGTGTTCCTACCTAAAGAATAATGAAGTCCCCCTGCACAGGGCATCAGGCAGAGTTTTATAATGCAGCTGAGTTGTTTGGTCCTTCAGTGTCCAGACCCAGCTTGGACATCATTTATGTACCTAAGCAGTTTACACAGGTGAATAGCACAGCTGCCTTTTCAGAGAGCTAAGTCTTCCACAAGATGATCAGCAGAAATACTCACAGTGTATAAACTGGTGTTTTAGCATTTCAGGCTTAATCAAAAAAAAGGAAGACTAGACTAGGCTAGACTAGACTAGGTTTCCATATTTCTAGGACCTGAAGAAGGAGACATGGGACAGGAGTAGAGGCTGTTTCTTTAAGTCTACACAGTAGAAAAATATCTTTTCAGATTTACAAAGGTAAAATGTTTAATTCATAGGTGACCCTTCCCCTCCTGGTCACTAAAAAAGAAGTAGATTACTGAGCCAACAGGAAGAAACATTTCACAATATTACTGAAAATTAAGCAAAATAACAATTTTAAAGCTCTGGGGAAAGGTTATATATGGTTTGTTTGCATAGACATCATAACTGAACCTGAGAGCAACGCAGCAAGGCACTGCTGGCACAGACCCAGGAGGCACAATACAAAATCAAAACACAGCCAGGTGGTCTGATAAAACAGAGGCAATGGGAAGAGCCCTCACAAACCATCACTAATGCCTTGGCTGTCTTTGATGATAAAAGTTTTAAGAACTTGTTTAATTACCTTCTGCTTTGCTTTCCAAATGGTACCTAAGTAGCTTATCCAAAGTGAACTGTAAATTGCATGATCAACCCTTAGGTTTGAGGTAAAAAGCAGTAGGTGAGGCAGGCCAGGGTCCTTGTGTGGACACAGGCAAGACCTAAACCCCAGACACTGAGAACCTGAGTCAACAGCAAGGATTTCCTGAACTGGGATACTACTGATGAATGTACCAGTCCGCAGTAAGGACTTCTGGCTTTCCTGGCAGTGTGTGGGTGCCCTCTCAGCTGCCAAAATCAGGGTACAAAATCTGGTCATACCCCCTCTTCCTCTCTCCTAGTGCCTTGTCCCCAAAACACCCATCTCCCTCCTATCCCCCCAGCCCAGAACCTGCCCCCTGCCTGCTGCAGGAGATAGCCTAGTGAGGATGAAAGAGTTTGCAGTGGTTCCTGTGCTGTTGGGAATATGCACACCACAGTTCAAAAATCCCTGGTATTAAATATGAAAGACGTGAGCCTAGCAAGGAGCAGGAAGAGTGACATTTAAGGCAAGAAACATCAGACATTTTAGAAAAAATTGCTATCCAGTACAGAGAAACAACTTCATAAATCACAAAATGACAGAATCTGTCCCACTGGAAAATAACCATGAGAGAGGAATTCTTGCAAATGCATCTCTGATTTGAGAGATAAAATTAAAAAACCCAAAGTTGACTGTTGTGAAACCGTCTTTGCATAGGCCAGTAATTTAGAAAATTTAGATAAGTGCTTGAATTGATGTCCTGACTTTTCTGAGGACAACAACCATTTTGGTACAACCTTTAATGGGACCAGGATGTCAACTCTGAACTTTGTGCTGTTGATCCAAAGCAGCCAACATCAAATCATGTCATATGAACACAGAAATGAAGTCAGTACAGTACTCAATTTGCTAAGGAACTTTCCCATTAGCAGGCAAACAGTATCCCTTTGCTAAAGACCCATACCTGCTTGATTGAGGAAAAGCTCTATGAAAACACTGCCATCACAATTTATGTGAAAAATACCTCCAGGAAAAAAATTTAGTAGTGGCAATTCCAATGATAAACTGTAATCCATGGAACTCAGGAAGTGAGCTCGCATGAAGGAAGGAAAAATGCTTTCTTCTTAAAAAAACTTTGACTTTTTCAGGGAAAAAATGATAAAAGAATGTTCTGGTCCCAAATCACAATATTTTGTTTCTAAAAAGTGGCAACAGAGCCTTGAGGACAGAAATGTCTGCTTTGTTCATTCTGGAAGGTAGTTTGAGATCCTGTCTTCTTCCATAAATTATGCTTCCATTATGTCTCCCTGCGTTCTAAAGACACTCAGGAAGATAACCCAATTTGCTTCAGTTACTTAGCTTCAATAAACCTTCCTCCACCATGACTGTTGGACAATCATAGAATGATTTGGGTTGTTAGGGGCCTTAAAGGTCATCTAATTCCAACCCCCTGCCATGGGCAGGGACACCTCCTTGCACTTCCACCAGGTTGCTCAGAGCCCCATTCAACATGGCCCTGAACATTTCCAGGGATGAGGCGTCCACGTCATCTCTGGGCAATCTGTGCCAGTGCCTCAGCAACCTCACAGTAAAGAACTTCCTCCTGGTATCTAATCCAAAACTACTTATAATTTAAAGCCATTCCCCCTTCTCCTGTCACTACATGCCCTTGTGAAAAGTCCCTCTCAATCTTTCTTGTAGACTCCCTTCAAGTACTTAAGGCTGAAATTAGGTCACACTGAAGCCTTGNAAGTCCTTATCCAACAGTATTTGACCACTCACTGTAAAAAAAGTTTATCTTACTAACATTTCTACACTGATAAAATAAAATTTAAGCATATAAAAAAATTATATTTTGTATATATATATATGAAAGTATATACATACAGAGACCTATACAGATTTGCAGTTATTAAATCAGTCTAAAGAAACTCCTTTTGAAATAATTCCACCATGTAAAAAGGAAATAATGCACAAGGTATAAATATATACCACTTATATAGGTACCTTTCTGTTAGGAAAAAAAGAGCTGTGTGTGCATCCTCCCCCACCCCCCCATCCAACCTCCCCCAGTAACAGTTAGGCGTTAAGGTTTTTCTGCTGCAATAAAATATCTTCTCCTGAATATTCTTAAAAATCAAATTGAAAACTCAACTGGTCTGTATTTTTACTGTATTTTTAAGTCCTCTACACCAAAATTGCTCTTTTTATACAAACAAGTCGAATGATATTGGTACTCTGTTTTTCTGTCGCATATTCTTTCCTCAAAATCACAAGTCATCTTGCCCTATTCAGAACATGAGGGCAAACATGCACACTACTTACAGTGCCCTGTAAGACCCAGACACTATAAAATCCATAATTTAAAACCAGTATAGTATTTCTGGCTTAAAAAAATAAGTGCAGATGAAGCTATCTCCAGCACAAGGTAAAAACCATCCCCTGGGAAAAAACTGCCTGCAGTGTAAACCGGAGTAAATGCTGCAATATTTATGAGTATCGTGGTGCTGGGAATCCCCTCTGAGAGCCTCTGATTTTCACCATACATTGATTTTTATCATAAGCTGTTCTAAAATTAGAAGAGGCCACGATTTGACAAGTATCCTTTATGTTTTAGTCCTACAGATGGCTACTATGAGGTACTTTCTCAACTTGAAACTCTTCCAAAACCAGAGGCACTAATCTGACATATTAAACTGAATTTATATAAAGTCTTCTGTCTTTACATCATGCAACATCATTTATGGCATGCTGGGCTGTGACAGCTTAAGTTATGAAAATGCAGTACCACGCAGCAGATCAGAGCTGGCTTTATAGTAGGGCTCATGAATTTCTTCATCCAGAAAGAATAAATTTTGTGTGGGAACATTCTGCATAGAACCCCTGCAGAGCAATAGATTAAAACTGGGTTTTAGCATTTACCTCTTGCTCAACTATAAATCAGGAATTAGAATTGATAATGCAGTTATCCATCAACAACAATGCAACTGCAGATGAGCCATAGTAGTTTTATGGTTAACAGGAGTTACTTTTTATTATTATCCTTAAAGAAAAGCTCTTCTATTTGGAATGTTTCTAGGCTCTACATAGGGAATGATTAGATCCATGCAGATCGTCAGCATGGATCAGGAAGATGCATTTGAAGTAACACCTCTCCAGATTTCAGACTGTTATTCTCAAACTGTAGCAATGTGCTAGAGCAGTTCACAGTGCAGACCCCTCCCGAGAAGGGACAGCTACCACAGCCGGCACGACTCTGCCCCGCGGTTCATCGTCGTGTTCGCTGCGCAGTTGAAAGCCTTACGGAACTCTTCAAAGTTGCTCATGGCTCCGATTACTCTGCAAAGAGAAAAGTGATGGACATGCAGGTTGCCTTCTGTCAAACACTACAGGTCTGCAAGTGTTTCAGTGTTTTCACTTCAGGCTGAATTTTCAGGCTTTCATGTAATTGTTTTACAAATAAAACCAAAAGGTACAGGAGAAGGTCTCCCAGTTAATATGAAGAAAATCTTATTTTGTTTCATGCTTTGAGAAGCATCTTGCTTTGCTAGAAATGCTATGAAAAACAAATGCATTTTGTGATATTGTATCCTTTAGAACAATTTTCTAATGTGACCCTTGGCAGCAGAGGTGGGAGATCAGCAGTAGCTGTGCATGGTGGAATCCTTCTTCCAGCCCTGCCAGGCAGCTGCGGTGCAGCAGGCAGGGGATGTAAGCACACACTGGGGTTGTGCTGGCAGTGGTTTCATGTGGCTCCAGATTCTCATAACAACATGCTCTGTCCACCCACACACACACACATTGGGTCCCTGGGACTTTGCAGCCTCAGGGGGCAATTGGAGCCTCTTGCTGGGCAGCTCAGCCTTGCACCTGTGAGCATCTCAGCTCATCTGATATTTTGGAAAGGTACTTTCTGAGCCTTCTGCCCTGACCAGCTCCCAAGCCCTGTTGCTTCTACTACAGGTGGTGTGATACTGAAAGAGTAGCACATCCCTGCCTGACACAAGCAGGACAATGTGTCCACATCCCAGACTGGCACCTTCAGGCACAGGGGAAGATCTTGCTCTTTGCATGCAGTCATCCTTGGCTCCTGCTCTCATGTCTGCATCATGTGATGCAGTCAGAAATTATTATTTTACCTTTGTTAGATTGTGATTGTGTTGTTTGCTGCTTTTTCCTATGCTTTAAATCATCTTGTGATTTACTAACCCAAAACTTGCAATGGTGTTAAAGAGTTTCCTGAGTTAAGAGCAGAAAAGTATCTACTGTGATATTAATTGTATACCTTTCCTTTGTTATGCTGTGAGGAGGCTTTTTTCTATATTGCAGACAATCAGCTTCTCAGTGTAGCTCAGCATGGTAGAAAACATTCTTATTGCATTGATTAGACTTTCTGTGAGTAAGAAAATTTGCAGTCATCTGGCACAAAAATGTCTAAAGGTCAGTTTTTTAGGGAGGATTACCAAATGAGGTTAGGCTGCAAATAAGATATACAGCTTTACTGTAAAAAAACCTGCAGATACATATTCAGGGACTGAAACAGCAAGAGGTGGTCATGCAGAACTGCTGCTGATGTTGGTGGGAGTTCTGTCTGCCATGCCAGGGATTTCAATCTGAAATTGGCATTCAAAAATAGCAAAGACACATGCTAATACTGAAAATCTGCCAATTAAAAAGAAATAAATCCAGAATTTATCCAGTGAAAAAATCTTTATGTGTGCATGCACGCTACTTTTCTACCCATGGTTTGATATTGCCACACATTAACTGAAATCAGAGTGGGCTGTCTGGATTTCATCCCACTAAATTATAATAGAGACACCTCTCCCCAAGCAGGTCACCCTGGCCTCCCTTGGTAATCAATAGAAAGTTGTACTTGCAGAGTCTAAGTAATTTAAATTTATTACCTGCTGAAAGATTATTTTTATATATATTTACTTCTAAAATGTCATTTCCTTTTTAACTGTGAAGAGAACCTGGTGTGAAACATTCAGATGCACACACCTATACTCAAGATGTGTTGCTCATTTCTATAATTTTTATTGTTACGTTTTATAATTACTTTTTAAAGGGCTGTTTGAGCTTTTTGGACAGAAACAGCTGTCAGTGTTGGAGCTAGCTGCATTGCAGTTATGCTCATAATGGTCTTGGGACAAAAATGAAATCAAGTTGGGAGAAATATATAAGATAATTTGTTAGCCCAGCTGATAAGATTTGCAAGAGGAGACCAAGCACCATTTCTTTTCTTCAGTTCCAAAACAGAAGCCAGTTCTCAGTATCTCACTCAAAAACTAAGAAAAAGTTTTGTCTGCATTTTCTAGACCTCAAATTAATCTAAACTTCTCTGAAATTTTCTTTCATAGCCTGATGCCTTCAGGAGTTTTCCTAATAAGTACTCTATCCCTAGAGTTCTCTGTATATTTTGAGATTCGCACCATCTCATGAGAATGTAGCTATGTAATGATTCAGAATATAAATATACCTTTAGCTAAATAAACCTGAGGACTTTAAAAGACAGCAGATGGCTATTTTACCAAAATCTTAACAAGGGTAGGAATTATGAAATTAATGTCTCTGTAGGCTGAAGGTAAGCCTGATATTCCTGTCCTCATTGTCGTGATGTATTTTCAATGCTAAAAGACACACAGATATGCATATTGCACTACTTTTACCCTCACTAGCTCGTATAACACTCTTTTAGTCAACAGAAACTGGTAGGATTCTCTAGAAGGCAAATAATCCACCATATTGTATGAATCAGCTTGTGGAGTTAACATCCTTTGTCCAAATAAAGAGGCAATGTAGTACTTCACCAAGGGCAAACACACAATTCTTAGTTAAGTAGATGCAACCAACAGGAATCCCAAAAAAACCAACTTGTTCTTGGTCACAAAAACTCTGTGAAGAAGCAGAGAAATAAACTCTGGCTTCCTAATTCTTATGTAGTCTCTAAAGCTTCCCCCTTCCCGTGGAGGGGAGTTCATGAGTGTCTGTGGTGAGGGGAGCCTGGGGAAAGCCTTTTGGCAGAGACAGACTCCCTCTGTTATGGCTGGATTATCACAGCTCCTTCAAGAAAAGTGTCACTTGAAAGCCAGCAGAAGAGTTTGGTCTTGAACTGAACTTACAGGGCACGTTTTGCCTTGCATTATCAATATAATTCAAGGTAGAGATTTATAAGCTTTTAATGAACTCAGACAGATTAAATCAAGGACCCTCCTTATATTCACTGTTTTCTAAACTAGAATTGCTTTGGGAAAGAAAGTGATGGATGAGGCATTTTAGGTACTCAGGCCATGATTACAGGACATCACAGGAATCAGAGTGTGTTCTGGTTCAAATGCTTTTGAAGGTAGATGCAAGCTCCTCAATTTTACAGAAGAGCATTTGTAATAGTGAAAGATAAGCTAATAAAACCAATTCAATTTCCATCTAAACCAAGAGCACAGTCCAATTTTGTGTTTGCTCTTAACCCCCTCTTAAAATGCTAAATTTCTGCACTTCTGTTTTGCAGTGATTGATTCTGTGTGTACACGGAGGAAATACTTTATTTGCAGTACCTGAACTGAGGAGGGCTGTGAGCTCCAGTATAGATTTGCTCCCTCGCAGATTCCGGTCTAAAGGAGTTGCATCTTACCTAATAAAATAAAAAACCAGAAACAGGCACATTATCTGGGATGACTTTGTATGTAAAGCAAAATGTAATGTCACTGTTCTTAAGATGCCTATTACTTATAGAATGCATAAAATGGAAAGACACCATAAATTACTACTTTGTTTCACCTTTGCCAATCTGCAGTTTTCTGTTGGTACGTTCTCTTGTTTTTCAAATCCCCTAATGGATCCAGTGTCCACCCACTGTTTTTCTCTACACACACTTTCCCATCATCTAATCACAGCCACTTTACTAGTTCTTTTTCTGAAGTTGTCTATAATGGTAGCTTGTCTTTCAGCTTTTGCTGCAGCATCTCACACCTTAATAATTACCGAACACACTTCTTGGTCTCAAAGCCATGTCATGTGTATAAAAGGTACACATAATGATGCTTGTCATCTCTAGAATTGCAGCTGTATTACCTGACATATTTATTCCGTGTTGGAATGTCGGTTTCTTTTGAAATTACACATTTTCCACATTTCCATCAGTGGTCCCCAGTTCCCTGTTCCTGATAAGATACTTAACCAAATCATAACTGACCACAAAACAGGGCAGATAGAATATTTGCACAACTGAATAATCCCTCTTACGCTGTATCAATTGCATGAAAAATCTCCTTTAAACTGCCCCTACCTTACCTAAGTCTCTACATTAAATGTTCCTATCAACAAAATCCTTTAAGCCAGATTGCCCATAGGATTTCAGTGGACTTCAGTGCAATTTTTTCTGGCTGAACACAGCTCTGACAGTTTAAATAAGTCTGTTGAGTGTCTTGAGCTCTGTGGATATAGGTTGAGCTTGAGGGTACCTTGCATACACTGCACTCACTGTGCATGTGCCTTCCCTGTGAGGGACCACTGGACATATGACTCCTGCAGTGGTCCTGTAAGACCCCCAGATATTCCCTATAGATTCAAAATTTGCTGGGAGAAAAACTGACACAAGGCAAAACATAATTCAGCATAAACGACCAAAGTGGAATATTTTTTTTGCTCAGTATTGTCAAACTGAAACAGCCACAGGCCCATAGACTGCTACACTGACTCAGCAGAGAAATTATTTTCAGCCAGAACTGGTTGCATTGGGTCTTGTTTTTTCAGTTTGGGATGATTCATTCCTTCAATTGGTGGCAAAGTTTTATAGCCTGAGTCCTCATGTAGGGAGTTTGTCCCAATTTGGTTACCCAAATGAATCATTTCTGATCCTCTCCCTTGCTCTATGTTTTTCTAAAAAACTCACATCCCTTATCAAAGTTTTGTTACAGCATATTTAGTGTACAGATGGGAAAAAAATAAACTAAGACTTTCTTCACTCCTGCTTAGTTTCCTTGAACAACATACACAGTAACAAATGGTGGTGGGACATTTTTAACAGGAGTTTGTGGTGGAAGCAGTCAGAAACTGCTGTGTATTGCAAGCACCAGGAATCTGGGAAGTTAAAATTGAAGGAGGCTGAGGAGTCAATAAGTGCAGGAAGACCCTTTTAGTGGAGGCAAGTAGAAAGAAGAAAGAAAGTTGCTGTGACAACACTGTGCAAAACCAAGAATAATTTCAGCAGTTCTGGCTCCATGGATAGTTGAGGACAAAGAGGGAAAGAAAAAGAAATAATAATTGTGGGAGAAGTCTCTGCTTATACTCTCAAAAGTCTGTGTTTGGGTGATGTAGATTGTTGAAACCAGGCAGGCTCATCTCTGTCCTGCACATTGTTCAGGTGAACAGATGGGGATTTGAAACACATTTGTACTACTCACATGGGCATAACTCAGAAAGAAAAGCTGGTTGTGTGTGAACTCAAGGCCTGGCAGTAAAGGCTCTTCTTCTCCTCCCCTCTTTTCTGTAATCCATTTCCTGTATGCCTGATAAGAAAGAGATACTGAGTGCCTTTCAGCAACGTGAAGATAACCACAGCTTTTTTTTTTCTTTTTTTAATAATACGATGTTTCAGATATTTTTCATCTACTTACCCTGAAAGCTTCTCGCAAACCTCCATTATCTGCAATGTTTTCTGCCAAAGTTCTCTTCCCTTTCACCTTGGCAGAATGAAAGAACATCAGTCATTTGACCCATTTCTGAACTTCCTACTCAATCAACTTCAAAAAGAGGGGAAAAAGTAAAACAAGGCAAGAACGACCTCAGTCATTTTCAACCAACTTTGGTTAAGAAGACTGGATTTCAGTGTGAAAATTGCCAGTAAACAATTTTCTGTGATGAGTTATCCTGGCTCTGGCTCTACATCTCTGTAGCACAAAATATGGTAGATAGAATGCACTTAAGAATCCAGTCCCTGATCTTTGAGCTGAGTGTCAGTAATTTTTCCCTAAGGACTGTTTATATGTGGTGATGTGAGATCCAGTAGCTTCTTTCTTAAACTTTTATCTAAAAGGTTATATTTATTTCTCTACATAACTCTTAATATACTACAGGGATGCTAAAATAACTTCTATGTCATAATATAAATAAGCGTAATTAAAAATAACTGTCAGAGACAGAATCAAAATTGATAGTATATTCAGTGCTCTAAAAATATCTGCAAAGGAGATTCCTGTTGCTTCTCCTGGGTATTGATTCCAAGAGCAGGAGCAATAGCAACAAGAATGTATTGTGGGAAACAGCACTATATAAACTTTGTGAGGAAACTGGACTCCTAGCATTACCAAGTGCAATATCATTACAAAGAAATCCTAATTTCTGCTGGAATAGCATTATATCTACTCACCCAGCCTACTAAGGTCTTTGTGTTACCAACTGTATTTGTAATTAAGCAGTTTTACTCTCTCCTGTGCCTCGAATAAGCAAGATAATTGAGCAGAGTTTTCAGCAGGGCTCTGAAGGTCAGTGCTGGCTGCAGCCATCAGCTCTCCCGTGCCCCAGGGATCAGTAGGGTGGGGCTGGCATCAGGACTCAGTTTCAGGATGGCAAAAGAGGGGCAAATGGAGAAGAAGAGGTAAAAACACCAAGGGAATCGCCAGATACTTGTGCTCAGCCCCACACTCAGTGCAGATGAGCACCCAGATTGGAGTCAGGACATCTTACTTGCTGCCTTGGGTACAATGTCACAGGCAAAATGGGAGCCACAGAGGAAAGTGCAACCCTTTCCTGCCAGCTCTCCCCTGCCCTCAGGAGGCTGGAGATGGAGGTCAGAGAGAAGTTTTTAGGACAAAAGGTGCTGGGACACCAGGGAACGGGCACACACACCAGCTGCCTTTTTCCATGGCTTTCCTGCTCACACATTTTCCTCACAGTGGGCTTGTGAAGGAGACTGACTTAGAGCATAAGACGAGAGTAACCTGACAGTGGCACGGGGCCACAGGTCATCTGAAAGGTGGAAGAAGTCTTTCTGCTGATCTCAGGCAGCTCTGGATCAGGTATTTGAGACTACTCTGCACAGACAGTTTGTGGCAGGGCTCAGGGACCACGATAAGCCCTTTATTTGATGAGATGACTTTATGTGATTATTGCATTCTGAAGCTATTTCTATATCCACTTTTTCTTTCATTAGGCTTCTGTTCTGGAGACATTTTTATTGCATACCAGATGAGAAGGAAGAAGAATAAGTAGGTCTCTTGATCCATGAAAAATATTCATACAAGGGTAAAAAAACCTGCAGAATATTGATGTAAATGACAGGCCAAAATGATGATAAAAAAAAAGGTCTTTGCTTGCATAGCTCTTCATGCAAAAGCTATAAAATATGGCAGAAAATTGGAAAATTCTTCTATCATCTAAAAAGTGCTTTTGGTTATCCTGTGGAAGTAGAAGGAATGGGATGACAAGGCTGTGGGTGGCAGGATCTCTCTAGTAAGCCCGTCCATGGACTTCAAAGGCAGTATCTGCACTGGAGAGGAAATTCAGACCTACCTCATCTCAAGAGACAGTGCAAAAGGTAAAGGAGATGGCCAAGCCAATGGCAGAGGCAAGGGAAGGGCTCAGCCACTTCCCTCTTCTTGGGGAAGATTTTAATGATCTTCTAGTGGCATTTTTGTAATGACAGTTTTTGTCCTACAAATATTCAGGAATGAGCCTGCGAATTTTGATTCGTAACTTAGCTCATTAGGAAGTATTCCAAGTCTGAGTTGCTGGACTTCAGACTAGACCACAATATGGCTTTGTTACCTCTGAGACCAGCACAAACAAGCCTGGGAAAGTGCTAGAATTGTTGATAAGCATTTCATGTGACCTCGCTATTCTTAAAAGGCAAAGATGTAATAGTATTTCTAAAATGTAGGTAGAGGTGATAGAATTGAGTGGGGACTGGAGTATGTGTTTTATCCTGAAAACTAAAATTACAGTTGTGTCCCAGACAACATTACTGGAGTTTCAGCTATTCACTTCTGAAGGTCTGGGATTGATCCTGTTTATCTTCATTTTGGGGACACATATAAATGTACACATTTTCAGGGAAGCCCATACCTCTGACAGACAATGGAACAGAAACCATTCCTTTGCACTTTCTTTCTCAATCCTTTTCTAGGATCTACTGCTGACATATTCCCTTGATTAAACATACAAATGAGGTCTGTGTGCATGCATGGAAGAAATAGCAAGAGTTGAATATGAAATAAAGTAGGGCTTATGCATCCATTTTATAGCTGCAATAAATAACAGGCAGAATTGTTAAAGGAATCTATAAAACATGCTATTATATTCTTTCTAAAAGAGTGACTGCTCAGTTTTCATTACAGACCTCATCTTGAGAAGACATTTAACGTGCTCACAGTAATTAGACCAGCCCTGCTGAGTGGCTTCATCCACTTCCTCTGATTCCAAAAGGATGTGATAGAGAGAAATGGTTTAACCCTGTCACCATAGTGTGGGTAGTGGTATTTGACTGGTCTAATCAAACCTGACAGACAATTTTTAGCACAATTATTCACCTCAAAGAATCATTTGTTGTGAGAAATGAAGTTGGTAGCCTAATATCCCAATACATTGGGATTTATAAAAAGAGAACTTACAAAAAAACCCCCAAAAATGGCACAACAACCCAAACTCCTCATGTACCATTGTTTTCAGTCACTGGTGGTTTACATACATGTAAGCCAGCTTGCTTCCAGTAGTAATTGTTGTATTGATTAATCATGCATTTTGTTTTCTCTTTAAATTTTTCTTCAGAGTCAGTTGTCCACCAAGGGTCTAAATTTCCATTTTTATCATATTTCCGACCTCAAAAAAGAAAGAAAGAAAACAAATGTTTTTGCAGGAGAAAACTTTTACAGTTTAGGAATCTATCAGCTGCACAGAAATGAGAGGTGAATGTTCTCATGTAAGTGTGTTAACAAAATGGGTAGGATTAGTGAGCAAAATCTTGAACCCACTGAAATCAGCAGTGAAAAGCTGGCATTCTATTTATTGTCATAATTTCCATTTGCAGAAAAAGATAGTAATGACTAATGAGTTCTGTAGTACATTTTATAATTACATAGTGTAAGACACATTTAGGTTTCTTGCAAGTATAATTGTATTTTTCATCCTCAGTCCATATGTCTTTGATTCTGAAAATGTGATGATAACTAATTTATTATTAATTGTTCACTTGATCAGGAAACCAATCCATTTCATGAAAACTTCTGAAGTTTCCATTTTTTATTTTGGAGCAAAACCAGAACATTTAACCCTACTCATGGAAACAGAGAGGATATATACAACCCATTGCCCAGGCTGATGGTTACAGCAGTGGCTCGTGGAAGTTTCAGCCTCAGGTCCCTGCTCCCTGACATTTTTAGGAGAGTATTTAGTCTCCATCATGACTCCAGCCAGTCAGACACAACACGTTTGGACTTTCCTGAGAGTGTGTTTATCTGCCCATGTGGATGCAGCCTTGTTCTGTGATTTGATTCTTTGCAACTGCAGGAGAGAGAGGTAAGGAGCAACATAGACAAAATACCAAGTACTGAAGATGTTTTATTCCATCTTTTTTTTGGTTTTGCTGGAGTATTTTGGGTTTTTTTTGTTTTGATTGGGGTTTTTTTGTTTTGTTCTGTTTTGGTTTTTTGACGGGTTTTTTTTGTGTATTATCTTGTTCAAGATGACGAATTCCTAGAGATGTATTTATTTCTATATTTGGAAGGTAAGAGCCTAGCAAGAAGTAGAGGTCTGCTTAGGGAATCAAACCTTAGGTTCCTTTCTGACTGGCAGGAGACAAGAGGGAGATTAGGTACTCACCTACACAAGGTGAGAGTTCATGAAGAAAAATGTCTCCATTCTGGAGTGATTGCTGACACAAAATATTGTAGAGCAGTGCCAACAGGATACCAGGATACAAGGTTTTCTTTCCTTTCCTTTTCTTTTTCTTTTCTTTTTTTTTTTTTGGTTCTTTGTCAATATTACACAACATAAGCAAACTCAAAATTGCTCCCAGGAGGAAGAGGTTCATGTTTCTTTTTCCCTGCACCTCCCTTCTCCCTACCTCCCCTCACTTTCTCTCAGGAGCCCAATTTTTAAAAGCACTTTACTGAGACAGCCAAACCTAGATAGTGGTAATGCCCCACTCCACCCAGCTTGTCAGGACAATTGGATTGATATTTTCTGACCATTTTTCCTTTTCCCCTCTCTCTCTTTTTTGAATTTAATTTTAATGCTTTGCAACACCTTTTCTGTACCACTCTTGTTCCAGTATTGTGTTTTAAAACTTTTGTAATTACCTTTTGAAAAATTTCAAACCTGAAATGAAAAGTTTTCTTGGAAGTAATTTTTATCAATCAGAAATTATCCCTCTGCCTTTCCCACTCCTCGCCATCAGGACTTTCAGAATCTGTTGCTGATTTAGTTTCCATTCAAGACAAACAGGAAGAATCCAGCTTGTGGCATTTCTTACCAAATAAAATCCAATTCAGACAAGCAAGATTCCATGTAAATAAATCTAAAAAGTACAAGTTTATAATTTTTTCACACAATTCAGCACCATTAAAAAACCCAAAACAATACAAATGCTACAGCATGTACAAGTCAGCTTTCTAATCTGTCAACTCTGTAAACAAAAAAGTTATCAACATGCAGTCAATTACTCACCATTGCTATCAAATCCATGAGTGAACTCATGGCCAACAATCACTCCTATGGCACCATAACTTAATGACCTGTAACACGAAAAAGCAGTTCCCTCAGAAAATGTTCACAGTCATGAACATTAAAGGACAAAAGACCTCAGGAAAGATCATAATTGATTTAAAAGGGGGGTGAGGAGGCAGGGGAATATGGGTCTAAAAATCACACCTACACAATTTGGACTTCAAGACATTGAAAGACTTAATATTAAACTCTTTTAAAAGCAACATTTAATCTAAAACTTTGGAAGCATTGGGATGGTTCACTCGTCCAACCAAATTCCTTATCAACATCATATGACCTCCAAATGTCTCCCTCAGCTGACTGCATTCTGTATATTCTGACTGGGAACAGGACAAAGTTACTGCTGTAACTACTCTGAAACAAAGACTGCATTTTGTAAAGCATTAACAGATCTCCATTCTGTTTTAAAAAGAAAGGTCATATAATTTCCTTGCACCTGCCCTGGAACGGGAAATGATACACAGTCGGACCTAATGCACCCAGGAAACAGAGTAAAAAGAAATATTTTGTATTCCTGATTGACAATTAATTATATCTTCCTTATTATATCCCAATAAACATGCTTTCTTTGGGAGAAATAGAAACGAAAGAGGGAAAGGCTGAGGGCTTTTTTACACCAAATGCAGTGGATATCATGGGGGTAGGTGATCTACCCAATGCATCTTTCATTTGTTGAGATGCTTTTTGTGATTTTACTTATTTCATTATTGAGATGCTATACTTCAAAGAAGCTTGTAGTATTTCTAACACATCGTATTGAAATAGGAGAAAGGCAGAGGGTTTTGAAATAACATGTTATTATTGGACCTAATGAACCATAGTGCACTAATTGCTCATTTCAGTCACACCCAAAAAGTATTATATCATTTAATTCCCTCTGCTCCCATGAAAATCCTTCACTTGTTTTTTTCTTTCCTGAAAGGTACTTTGCATGTGTTAAAATCTTCCCTACTGTTTTTTAGCCCAAGTACTGTTGCAAACCATTTCTAAAAAATACAGATTAAAATGATACATTTCAGCAATGGAAATATCATCCTTTTGTGTGACAAATTTGTAATCTTGTGTTGCACACAGTGATAATTACCCCTAATAAATGCACTATGTAAGCCTTGTTTTCCATATCTGAAGTAAAGGGGTTATACAGGATCTTTTGCAGCTGGAGAAGTGTAAAAATAAAGGCACAAAACATGTAAAGAGATCGAGAAGAACCAAGCCCTATTACTAAAAACATCTTATTTTTCCTCTAAGGTTCTTTGTCACTATGAGTGACAGGACAAAGAACAGGCTGGTGTTCTGGCACTCCTACAGCTTTCCTTAGCTGCAGAAGATTGGGTGAAGTTTGCAGTGAATTTTGGCCTTTGGATCTATGAACCCCCTCACCATTTTGTTCAGCTCAACAGCATTTATTGCCAGAAATTTTCCCAGCTCTGTTCGTGCTTTTCATTTCTGGGCACAGTAGGACAGAGATGGAAGGGATTAGGTGCAGCCCAGCAGGTACCATATTAAAGGGGAACTTTGTGGGACTGGGGAGGCTCAGAGAACTGTAAGGAAGCTATGAGGTCAGGTAGTTTGAAATCTCTATTTCAATATATCTGGCACTGAAGGCTCGTGAATGATGGCATTTGAATGTTATTTTATTTAATGTACTGAGATGTAAAAGTGATAACTAAGCTTCCCTTTATGCAAATAGATGTAACTGGTTTTTGGTGGTTGTACTGGAACTGGTCACTAAAATGCCACTAAAATGTTAAATATTTGCTAAATCAGTTTTTCAGCAAGCACTGGTGACTTTTTGATGGTTTATCTGTTCCACTGCCATGTACTGTTTCTTCTAAGCAGACAGAAAACATCCAGAATATTTCAAGGACAAAAGCAATCTGTTGTCTGATATAAACCAGCTACATTTGTTTACTAAATTCCATTTTGATACATACTCAAGCAAAACCAATTTAAGCTAAGGTAACCTTTAAAGAAGAGAAATGAGCAAAGTATAACGCTTTGAAAGAACCACAATTTTATCACTATGGCAGAAGGTCAGAATACAGAGAAATCTCTTCAGAAAGCAAAGCTGGAAGCAGGTCTGCAATAACTATAACAGGAAATAAGTTCACCTTAGCAAGAAAGGACTTTCTTCTATCCCCAATTACCACTTACAAAGTCACCTGGCCCACGAGAATTCTCTTTGAATGCAAATTTATTTGTTCCTAAATTGAACATGTCTTTCTACATATATTGCCAAATTTCCTGTTTACAAGGACACAATCCAGATTGGATGATGGCAAACACAAAATGTTTGAAAAATTTGATTTTTTTTTTTTAAACAAAGGATATGTTAAGGATATGTTTCACCAGTAACTGGCTTTATATAACTGCAAAATAACTTTCAGAAACTGCCATCAGAAACTTTTCATGGTCTTATCCTGCCCTAAAATAGAAAGCTATTGAACTGCACAAAAGCAGTGATTTTTCAAAATTAAATGTATGTGACCTATAATTACCCTTCCTCAGCTACACTGGCACATGGGCCTGCTCAGGCAATCTCAGGTAATCACTTATGCACTGAAGATACTCTCATGCACCTCAACAGGCACAGACAAGGGCCCACTGCTAATCTTAGATATTAGCAGAAAGTGAACAATAAACTGAACAATAAACTGAAAAAGAAAGGCTTCTCAGGGTATTCACTTCTGTTCAGGAAGTGTTAGTTACCTGATTTACAATTCTTTTTAATACCTGCCATGTACACACTGCTGCATCTGCATGCTGTAGCATTGAAACACTTCCACTTGGGTGCACTTAATTAGCAATTCCTGTGAGAAATCAGTCATCAGTTTAAGACAACAGAAACACATACGGCTCCCAAGGGTAAGAAAAAGTATCTCACAAAGCAGCACTTCTCAAAAGTCAGCTCTTGCAGTAGCAAAAGCAGGATACAGCAGGAGAGAACACACAACAAGGGCCAAGTTTGCCCTACAGAAGGACAGCACAGTTTCCTACGTGCTACCTTTTGTTTGCCTTCAGCACTGCAGCCGCCTTCTCCATGCCCGCTTCTTTGTCTGTATGTGCTTGCAGTAACTTTCCCTGTTATTCCTCATTTCTAGGTGGATGAGGTTTCCTGGTGCAGTACTTACCTAGGATACTCTGTTCCCCAAAAGAAAGGCTTTTGAAGTTCTCCTGCTGGGAATCCTGCAGTAGCAAAAAAAAAAAAAAAAAAGAAAATTAAAAAAAAAAAAGTCAGGTCAATTCAATACAGCTGAATAGCTGTCACAATGCCCAAAGGTTTAGATTTTATGACCTCATTTGTTTGGTATCAGAAGGTTTTGCAAGGGGAGCTTTCCCTCAGGTGGTAGTTTCAGAATGCAATAGAGAGGACCTTGGAGAGGCAGCAGAGAAGCTGCCACACGCACGTCTGAGTAAGTGCACATGTTCCTGTGAAAAACACACCTCATGTTTCCTATGAAGAATACTGGATTACTCTCAGATGTGCTGACAGATCAACAGACAATACATAGGTAAATTGCAATAAGAATTAAAATAGTGTTAGCTTAGTGAAGCTTCAGTGCAGCAAGAAACATGAAAATGATAAAATGTAAGCCTAATTCTATTTAGTCTATGAAAAACAAAGGTAAATGAGCGTACTTAGGCAGTTCTGTAAAGGAGAACTGTCGATTTTTAAGGGTCAGTCTAGGTACACATTACCTGGCTGTTGCTGGTAGACTAACCAGTTGCCAAAAAAACATCAATGGAGACACTGGCGAGTGATAATCTACTGATGTTTCACACAGGAATCAAAATTATTCCGCAAAGTCACATGTCTATTTTTAATTCCAGGGTGACTTTTCAGTGCCAGGATACTGCAGACAATGGAGCTGCACATGCTAAAGGTTTAACAACCCAAAGAACTGCTAAATAAAACATATACCCATAGTCAAAGTTCTTATATGATGGTGAAAAGTGCCATCCTTCCAGGCCCAAATGTGGAATTTACTGTCTTGTGCCACAAACTCCCATCTATAAAGCACAGGCATACATCTGCTTTGAAGCTTAACCCACATGGTCATCACCTTGTTGAGGAAGAACCAGTTTCCTCAGGTGACTCACTTGTTTTCCCAGGAACTGCTGCTTCACCCTATCGGTCTCTCTTCAAGAAGTCACCTGAACACTCAGATCAATACAAAAACCATGTTCATTTGATTCTAACCCTTTTCTGTTTTTTTCAATCAGGATAGATTGGTCATGGATTTCTTTATATCTGAGACAAGTTGTCAGGCAAGATCTTTGTCTTTTCCTTACAAAGTCTTTAAAAAACTTACTTTGAAATTTAAAAAAAAAAAAAAAAAAAAAAAAACCCCAAAAAACCAAAAAACCAAAACCCCCAAACCAAAACCAGTACACTGAGTGTAATTCATGCCAAGTGATATGACACAAGGCATGTTCTCTTGGCCTGCCCAGCTGCTTTTTGATGTTGCTCCTCCATGGCTGCCATCATTCCCTATCTGCAATTAGCTTACAAAAAATGTGGGCTTCAGACTTATTTTCTGAATGTTGTTTGGGGTTTTTTCTTACTTCTCCAGATGTTGTTTTATTGTTTCAAGCACAGTATCATTTTCTTTTCCAGCACTAAAACCCACAATTTTACCAATGGCAAGGACAAAGTTTCCCTGATCTAACTCTCCTTGCCTCTCAGTGCACGGAGAAGATTATTTATGATGCATGTTTTTAAACATTTTAAGCAGCAATGGTAAACTCATACAACCTGATGAAAATTGCTTGTTAGGCCTTAAGTTAAAAGCTGTGTTCAGAGCTGAAAATCTAGTCTGAACTGGTTCCCTCCAGACACTGAACCTCAGAAAAAGTTTTGGAATGCTTAGGTTCTACTAACTCTAAATGATCCTATCCCCACAACAACAGATGAGAGGAACTGTGGCCAAAATGAACAAATGGGCCCATACTGAAGGTGGTATGAAATAAATCATGTCTAATGATCCCACAGTCCTGTGTGCCTGTCACTGCACCAAGAGGCTATCAAGATCTTTTAAGGAGCTGCAATTATTTTGTCCAGGTATAGACCTGTGTAGTGAATTTGCACTTGTCTGCAGCAGAGGTAATATACATTATTTACAGCAAATCAGGTGCAAATCTTCACTCAGGCTTATCCAGCTACACTAAATGTGTCTTCATAGAACATTGCTGAAACACAGTCAGCTGCGAGTTAAACCATGAGATGGTTTTCACTGAACAAGTCATATGAATGAACGGTAGGAAGCTCCAATCCTGAATCCATACAACAGGTTGGTAATTTTACTCAGAGTCAGGACGCATTTTAGGTTAGATATCACTGAGCAAAGTGCTGGTTCAAGGAGTGGTTTCTGCTTCTGGACATGTGTGAAAACACCTCTGTAGTTTGCACTAAAGGAAGCTCAGGAAGTATTTTCAGGCCAAAGCAGAAGCAGAGGCCAGTAGAATGTAATACACATTTCAGAAAACCTCAGGAAACTGAAATACATTATCACCAGTAGGAGATTTTTTGTTTTGGTTTGGTTGGGGGTGCATGTGCTTGTGGTTTTGTTGTTCTTGTTTTTGTTTGGTTTTTGGTAAGAAAAAAAAAATCTGATTTTGAAAGTGATTCTTGGTCAGACAGTAAAGCAAATGGGTCCCATTCTCCAGAGGTCAGCAGCACTGAGGGACTGAGGGTGCTTGTCCCCTCTTGCAACACTAGAAGGAACAGATTCAGAGTTGACAACACTTTTTATGCAGTGTCTCCTTCAGGCAAGCAACAACTACATCATCCTTGGGGGAACAGGGATAGCTGTGTCTCAGACTGGAAAGTCCTTGAAATTGTAACATGAGATTGATCACCAGACAGTTTCTTATTTTGTGCTGATTTGAATCCCTCGATTTAGGCAATTCCCTTGTGAAATCTGCTTCTTTTTTTTGCTTGGCATATTGCACCTAAAAGAATTAATGGCAAAACTCAGAGAGCTCATAGTAGGCTGCAGATGCAATAAATACTAATGGGATTATTTATATGCCACTGGAGTTCAAGCAGGCAAAGGACAGATCTGAAGGAGTAAGACAGACATACTTCAGGGAATTTCACATCTTAAGGAATAGATACAGGCACTGGGAATGTATTTTGAGCTAACACTTGACCACAAATTTAGCCTGTATTGTGCATCTTTTAAAGCTTTCTCCCTCTACACAACCCCAGGAGAGAGACACAGGCTGACAGTCTCTCTCTTTATACATTATGTTGCTAATGCAGGCCCAGAGTCTACACTCAAGGTCATTACTCACCAACAGCACACAGAGAGAAAACTGTGTTATCTTATTACAGACTCCACACAAATCCATCTGCCATCATCAAGACCTGGACTTGCAGAATCTGCTTTGACTACCTTCTCACAACCTACCTAAACTTGGAGCAATGCCATTGGGCTGCAGCATCATTCTGAGATGGGCACTGGTGTCACATGCCACAAGAGCACTGGTCTGTGGACAGATGAGTTCAGGCTGTCACAGAACAGCACTGGTACCCTACATCCACACATCTTACGGGTGGCAAGGTGGGACAGCCAGGCCAGATCATCCTCAAGATGGACTTTGTGCCATTGATCCCAATATGCTAGAGATCAGCTGCTCTGATCACAGCCCTTTAAGCACAGCAGTTCAAGGGGATTTCAGTGCACCTGAGTATCTGCTTGAGTAGCCAATTCTTCAGCAGTTTGTATATGTTAGGGGAGAAAGTGCTGAAATTCTTCCTAAAGAATAAAATAAATCGCATTCACATGTCTCCTCATCCACCGAGCTAGTAATCTCACTGTAGAAAGCCGGTCAGGGAAACTGTTTCCAGGATTTACTTTATCACGTACACAGGGACCGTTGTGAGCCTGGCTAGCTTGTAATTCCCTAGATTTACCTTCTTGAAGATAGGAGTGACATTTGCTTTCTTCCAGTCCTCAGGAACCTCCCCCAGTCACTATAACCTTTCAAAGATTACCAAGAGTGGCCTCACAATGATGTTGTGAGCCTGTAGGTGCACCCTGTCAGAGCCCATGGGCTTGTGTTTGCCCAGTCTGTTTGAACATTCCCTGACCTACTCCTCCTCCTCAGAGGGAAAATCTCCTTTGTTACCAGGTCCCCTGCCCTCATTCAGCACTACATTTTCCCTCAACTTTCTGCTGCTGCAGCTACACTTGCAAAAACGTTTCTTCACATCCCTTGCCAGATTCATCTCTGGGGAGGCTTTGGCTGTCCAAACCCCCGTGTCTGGACCCTTGGACAGTGACTGTTCCACTTTCCTCTTAGTCACCTTACTGCTCTGGAATGCAGGGGCACTTCAAGCAGTGGAGTACACCTGGCTTACTTCAAACATTTCACTCTGAATTTATGCTGATCTTGAACCTCTGACAGAATTCTGCCTGCACAGTATATATATGTATATATACACACTGTGCCTTTTAATGTAATTGAAGGTTTCTATCATCATTTTATTCATGATATCATTTTCAGCATCTCTCTGCAGCAAGGTGCTGTAAAGCTTGTTAGAATAGATTTAAAATTTGAAGGTTTTTTTTTCTTTCCTCCAATTTTGCAAGAGCTTAATAAATCCATTCACCAGCTAATACCTTCAAGGTATATATACACACTTTGCAGATGAATATCCTTACATTCAGTATAATATTGTTAGTTTACCAAGAAGACACAAGTAACCACATTTGAGCTGATAATTCCCTGAAACAATGCAGGGCAATAATGGATAAAGTAAACCAAAAAACATATGAGAAGACTTGCCAAACCATGAGGGAATTTGGAGTTCAAATCTAAATATGAATTCAAATTTTATAGTTCAATTACATTATTTGGTTATATTGCGTGATGTTTTTAACTGAGGGAGGCAAAGCCTTATTCCAAGCTAGTGCATTTACAACTTCCAATAATGAGGTTGGTTTGTTTAAACAGGCTTCTGACAGGCTAGTGAATCCCATATGTAAGTAACAGATATGGGAGACAGCTGTGCTAAACTGTGTGATATACAGGGTACTCTGCCAATTGGTGTATTGGCAATTCTCAGATGTGTTCAAAAGCCGTAACTTGCTTTTTCAAGTGTCACTGAATGAATTCAGATGTAGAGTTTTAAACGGATAAGACATAAACAGAAGACTAACTGCTGGTCAGTAATCAAAGAATACTGAATTCACACAAGGAATTAAATGGGAAGACAGCCAGGGTGTTGGTTAGTTGTCTAAAAACAGCCCAAAGGGCAGGATAAATTTGTTTAAAATGGTTCCACAGACTTCTGTTTGGACAACTGAATCTCATCCCAGTGATGGCTTGCACATTCTCTTTGGGATCTAGCTGCCAGTCTTGATAGCAAGGGGCTTCTGCAGTTTTATCTCAGATAAAACATGTGAGAAAACCTTTCAGATACTGTAGAGCACCCCAGACAGCTTTGAGCGTCCATATGTAGGTGACAGAGACCCAACTCTCTGTCATTACATGGACCTGAATCACACACCTTATTTCAAGTCTTATCCTGTGGACAAAGAGGAGAGAAAACAAAAATTCTGTAAGGACAGAAAATATCAATTGTGTAAGGCACAGTAACTGTTCCCTGCAATGCATGAATACAAAGTTTCATTTTATGAGGAGTCAGTGAATAAATTCATTAAAGAGATACAGGGAAGTAATGGTCTTAAAGCAGAGGACTCTGCAGCCTCTGCTTTAATTCTTGGTTCAGTTTCTGCTTCACCTGACAAGAGGCTCTTTGCTACTCATGAAAAAGAAAGAATCTGGTATCTCCCAACCTCAGTGGGGCAACATGAGGAGAAACATGACGTGGTTTGAGAGGTGCCAAGGAATACTGTCTGCTAAGGGAGTAGGAAATGTGAAAACATCTGTTTTACAAGAAACTTTAATCTTTATTTTATAAGGAAAAAGCCTCAGTGGATTCCCCAGGGTGAGGGAACAGGGGGTAGGGGGAGAAGAACAAAGGAAAAGTTCTTCTATTTTATACATTCATAGATAAGAATTTTAGAAAGAAAAAAATAAAGAATGGAGGTAAGGATCATGCATCATCACTTGCGACCATAGTTAAATAAAATGAGGGCTCACCTAAGACACTTAAAGCTTACTTAATAACAGGGCTCAGAAAGAGTTCAGTCCAAATCTGTTATGTTCATTAACCTCCTGGAAACTAATGGCACACTTGAAACTACTTCATCACTAACCTTCCAATTAGTACAGTTCTTAAGGGAAGAGAAAATGCCCCTACAGACATTCCTCTTGTCCTGCCCTGGCGACAGCGCCAGGTGCTGTTTGCCAGCACTTCCCTGGCTCCTGGCAAGATAAGAGTTCTCCCTTGCAACTCACAGCATCAGCGAGCTGCCAGCATCAATACCTGTGTGATGCTTCCTGCAAAGATGATACTTATTGGCTAATATGGGCTCTCATCCGTGGCTTTCTCTATGGATGCTAATTTGAATGCAATTTTTAAATTCTGTTGTAGATTATATCTCCTTCCTGTAACATGTACTGAGGCCGCTCTCTAAAGAGGCCTCTTGACTTTCACTAGAGAATTGCAGGAACAGCACAAATGACTTAGAAAGAGCATGGATATAAACTTAGAGATAATATCGACATTAATTACCCAATACATCTCTTCAAGCTTACACCTCATGAGTATGTTGCTTGTATTTGCCTCCGTTCACTGTTCACAGCCCACAAATGTGACTATTTTTAAATATTCTAGAGGCATACATATTTACACTTTGAAAAAAAACTACTAAGCACACCAAATGTCTGATGAACAGTTCCCTTTTATCCTTAATATATTCAAGGGCCAATATTTTAGTGCTGTAATGAAATAAAACCTTTTCTTGAACAGAAGTGTGCTAGCACACTTTGATCATCATTTGTGTCTATTTTCAGCACATATTTGTTGACTGCTCTAGAGAGCATTAAAATAAACTAATCCTTTAGGAATGTGTTTTTGGTGTTCCAATTATGATAATTAAAAAGATAGTATTCATGCTGCTTAGAGGATATCAAGTGTACTTAGATACATTTTGAGACTCTAAAGGCAATGACACATACCTGTTGGCTTGTTAAGTACCCATAATTAAAGGGCAAATTGATGAGCAAATGCACAGAAAATTGAAAAATTATCCAAACTAGGATTAAAAAAAATATTAACAACCATTATAAACATGCACAGTGGTTCATCTAAGACACTCTGAATTATGGAAAAAGAGGAAATAAATAAATAGAACTCACATAAAGAGAACATCAGGAGTAAACGTATAATATTAAGATAAATTATATGCACCATATTTTTTGACTCTGCTCTTTGTGGCACATCTCGCCTTGATACAGCTACATATTTCTCCTTTGGAGATATTAACAGAATTGTTGTTCATTCAAGCTATCAATAGTTTAGTAATGAAAATGAAATGAAGCAACAGCAAACATAGGGGTGTTTGCACTAAAGTTCAGCAAAATTTGGTACATCTACTGCATATGCAAGATTTGCTATATTCTCCCAAATCCAACAATTTTTAAAATCATCTAATTTCTATTCTCTATTAATTTTCACTTTTAGTGAAACAAGACCTTTTCTTCCAAGTAACTGAGTAGTCAAGTTAAAAACACTAAAAGCCTGCATATGAAGATCACATGGACTTGCATGGATATTCTAGTGTTTATGTCAGTGATACAGATTACGGAGAGAGAAGAGTTTGTGATCCTTCCATCAGGAGTGTCAGAGACCGCCCTGTGCTCTGAACACAGAAAGCAAAACCAGCTGCCTAAAGCTCAGAAGTGATCAGGACCTCCACATTCCCCTCCACTTCTGCATGTACCTGATGATTGCTTCTTTTCAAAATCCATGGGTCAAGGCACTGATGTTTCTTTTTCTCCAAACTTTTTCAAGAAGCTTTCAGTGACTAATCAAGTTTGGAGTTGCTGTGGTTTTGTTGATATCATCACACAGTACATTTCTATTTCCAAACTAATGGTCCTAATTTTTAGAATCAAATTTTGGAACCAGGGATTTTCCAGTTCATGTAGAAACTACTTTCCATAATCAAATGCTATTATGCATTTTAAAATACTTATTTCTCAAATTCTTCTTAGTAAACTCACTTACAAAGAGCAAAAATAGATGGGCCTTGAAGACACTAAACTCCAGTTTGCTCACTGAGGAGCAGGGGCATTCAAGCAGGTGAAGATCTGGTCCATTCACTATTTACAGCAGTGATCAGTAGTAGGTGTGAAGGGAAAGTGTGTCAAGCAACTACCTGTGAGGTAATTCTTCTGCTAGCACATATTCCTACCTTCCAGCAGCCAGCAGCAGAGGGAACTGTCCTCCTGAACTGAGTTTATATACCTCTGTTCTTTCGCACAGAACAGAACATCCTCTTTTCAGATCATCTGCTAATGCAGTGAGTAGCACAGATCCTCACAACACACCCCTCCAACTACTTGCCAACAAGTAATTGGTTCCTACCTCCTTTTCTTCTCTCTAATCAATCACTAGCTTTTGAAAGAGCCTTCTTTCTTGTCCCATGACAACTTCCAGTTATTAGTATTGGGAAAGAACATCAAAAGTGTTCAATGGAAAAAACCATAATGCATCAAGCATACTTACTTGCTTTCTGAATTAAAAAACCCCTCAACTCTGATAGATTGAGAAAACATGATTTTTTTCTAAAATAAAAAGCAAAAAACATCTCACATTCTCATGTTCACTCTTCACCATTACATCATATGCTTATTCATTCTCTCTATTCAATCATGTTGCAGTCACAACCAGATTCCTTCATATAGAGGCTAAAATGATTTTTGATGCAGATCTCTCTGAACTGTCTTTTGAAAAATAGGATTTGAGACTTGCCACACCTATTCTTCCTGTGCTGAGGCCACTATAAATCATAGGCTAGACATCAAAGCTGGTTGTTTGGAAATTTTTTGTCTAAGTTCCTTTGAAATACCTGGGAGAGTATTATCTGGTCCTTATATTTGTCACAGTTCATTGTATGAATTTCTTCTCAAGCCCTGTCTTGGTTTCAGACAAAGTCAGGGAAACGTCCAAAAGGAATGTCTCCTCAAGGGAAGGCAGGTTACAGCCGCTCCTCCCCCACCAGGGTCAGGAAAGAAGCGAGAAGCGATTGGTCCAAAAGACCATCCATCAACCACGTTCCAACCCACCACAAGTCCCTTCTATTGACACGAAATTTTAAACAATTTCTGGGACTAGCGTCTCACAAGAAAATGCTCCAGGATTAGAACTTCCCAAACTCTTCCAATGCAAAGAATTATCTTATTTTTATGCCTTAGAGACTCTTGTCTTTCAGTGTATTTGACAAAAAGGTTTTATTATTAGTTCTTATGCTCCTAGAAATTTGGTCCTCAAAATCTTTCTGGGCTTGCTGTATCGCAGTTTTACGTTTAACTTGCTGGAGTTCAAGCTTAATTCTTTTTCTCAAATGACTCTGGTTTGTAGAACTTTTTTTTCTGTTGTTTAACTAGGCCTTTAAAAATGCCACAGTTCTTGTGGCATGTGAGCAGTCCCTCAGAACTTTGTATGGATTACTACTGAAAACACAGCTGCAAAGCATCAAGGTAGCAGTTCTTCCCCACGAGCATTAATGGGAAATCAGTAGTGATGTGTCAAATGTTTATCAGCAACTTCAGACCTGAGAATGTTCCTCCTACATCTCACAGGGCCTCTTGCCCCATAAAAACACACCAGCAGGCAATGGAAGACTGTGCCTTTCTCTGAATCTTCCCTCCTGTTGCACGTCATTTTTAGGGCATGAATACATCTGTATCTCTCTCTCAGGTAGGAGAGGGTTTTGTTCAGAAAGAGCCACCTAAACTCTTTTCCTTTTCGAAACAATCCTTAAAGGACTGAGAGTGAGTAGCACTGTCCAAACTTCCAGGTCACTTGCCAGCAGAACGAGAAGGTCAGCAGTTATGATAGAAATACAATTGTCTCTACACCCATAACTGATGGGTTATGTTTGGCAGCTCTCTGCCTCCTGACTCTTTTAGACACAACAAATGTGAAATTTTCAGTGGCTCCAGCCTCTCGACAGAGTTTTCTCTAATGTGCCATGGCAGAGTGGCTGGGACAGCTGAGCAGTGCTGAAACTTGAGAGAACCCAGTATTAAAGAAGGTATAACAGCGATGGCTTCATTTTGCTCTGAGTAGGCTTCCTTTCCACTCGCACAAAACCTCTCCAGTAGCAGTGGTGGCTGGAGGAAGAGCAGCTGTAGTGCTTTGCAGGTACCTCAGAACTGTGACACCTCAGCCAAGTGCTCCCTCAGATGATCAACAAAAGTGTGACTGCCTAATGATGGCAGCCCCTCTAATTAAGGAAGAGCTATCTAAATATAGCACTAATTTTAATCAAAAGAACGGCCTAATTATTATACATGCTTTACAAATGAGATCACTTAGATATGAAAGATTTTAAGTGAGTGGTTTGAAGTCAAAACTGTTAACAGAAATTGGTAGAAGCAAATACCAGCAGACTCAGATTGCCAGTCCTCTGCTGTACCTTCTTCGGTGTGATACATTAATTTTGTGCCTTTCTCTCTGTGACCAAAAGAGATTCAGGAGAAAAAGGGGGAATCACTAAGCAATTTTTGAGGTCCTGTCTCTGGGGACCGAGATCACAGCAGTGGTGGCAGCCACCTTCCAGACCCCAGTGGAATAGGAAAAGAAGGCTGATTTAACATGCAAAGCTAATAAGAGCAAAGAGAAGTGCCAGGATAAAGGTAACACTGTTGTACACAGAAAGACTGGTATTGAATTTTAAAGCCTTTTAGAAAATTTCATTTCAAAGCCGCATTAAAGCAAAGAGGAATAAACATTCAAACTCATAACACATCTTTGAAAAACTCATCTCTTTTACCTAATTTGTTTCCACACCAGAATATATGTTATCTAAAAACAACCAGTAACTAAAATTAGTAGAAGACAGGTAGTACTGCATATACAAAATAATTTCATCAAACTATACAGGTAAGAATCTTAAGTTAGCTACAGATATCATTCCTTGTCCTTGAAGGTATTGAACAAATTCACTGGACAAACATTCATATGTTTTCTGGTCTATATCACAGTCTTCTCTAGTCACATTTATTGCTACATATCTGTCAATACTAGAGGACAGAACTGCTATCACTGTATATTTATGGAGATGCGTGTACACATGTTTTTGCTACAGAAAACAGAAGATAGAAACATTAGGCTTTAATAAAAGTGATTTAAGCTATCATTCGCAATGGACAGAGTACAAACATACACATGGTCACTGCAACTCATCTGACACAGGGTAACTCATCGAGCAATTGTAGTTCCAATTTGTGGGAGCCCTGGGTTTTCCAGAATGATCCTCTCACTTAAGTCTCACAGCTGAATTGCCAGGTTTGAACCTTTAATTTTCAGTCACAAACAACACAACAGGTACAGCTGTTATCTGAAGCTTGACACATACATTCCCAAACAGGCACTTTATAAGGAGGCTCAGAAGGCAGATACTCACTGATCTGGTTGGTAGATGCACTATAAAAAGCATTTACAGTAGTCGGGCTTGTAAACCACCTGTAGTAAGAACAAAAGAAATTGTCAGTGCATTGACATTCACCTTGATGAATCAAAGGAGCAAAGATTAAAGATTGAACTCAGTAAAAGGAAGTAAAAACATTAAGGACTTAAGATACAATGTTTAAGTATTTCTCCATTTCAGTACATGCTACTTACACTTTCTTAGAACATTGAAATCTATTGTTTAATGACTTTAACTGCGCACAGTCAATGAATGCCCAATAGGAGCGATTCTTAGTGCTCCTATCACATGATCTGTTTAATTTTTAAGTGACCACTGCGCTTCTGAGGTCTGCCATGCTGATGAATCAAAATCCACCCAGCAGAATATGCAAGACTGACAGCAGTTGTGAAAACTCTCCTGAGTGTCTTTCAAACGTGTGGAGAAATTAGAGGAGAGCATTTTGAAACAAGTAAAGTGGCTTTAGAGGCTTTGCTGAACAACTACTTGAACACTTAGGATTATGCCAGCAACATAAACAGGTACTTTCTGGGAATGTAAATTCAGAATAAACAGCTTCATGTTCTGTACCCTACACAGTGAACATGACCATCCTAAACAAACAGACCTCTTGCCAGGCATTTCTTCTTATAGTTTGATTTCTCATATATACTGGACAAAATCCTAGATTTGAATAGGAGTTGGACTTTGATGATCCTTGTGAGTCCCTTCCAACTCAAGATATTCTATGATTCTATGAATAGCAAATGAATCTCCTTAGCCTAAGCTCATCTATATTGACAGTGGCTTCAACCAAATGAGTCGAAAATCTCAACTGACTTCATCAAGATCCAAATCTCCTCAGATGAAACCCTGAGTTCAGTGAGCCCAAGATTTCACTTTATGATTTTATAAGGGAGAAGTGAGGCAAAAGAAATAAAGATGATGAGAACTAGTGGTTAATTCATAATAACTTAGAAGTAACTCTAGTACATGTTCAAACAGGAACATCCTGATGTCTTTAGCAAAATATTACTCAAAAGTTTTGAAAAGCCACATGAATGCAATGTAATTGCTTTGGAAATTTTCTTTTAAAGAGGGGAGATAAGAGCTGCAAAACAAAGGAAGATCTATCAGAATATGGAAAATACGTGATATCAATGACAGTGTATACACGTGTGCTTTAAAACAGCCCCATTAATGAAAGAGTCATCTGCAGATCCTGACTGTTTTTCTGACAACTAAAGTCCTCATGTAAACCATGTAACAAAGGGGAGAGTTTTAAAATGGCATCATTTTGTCTTTTGTCAATAAATTTAACTGCTTGTTTTAGTCTCTAAGCTGAGCAGCTTATTTTGCAATGCATCAACAAGAAAAACTAATAAATGAAGGCTAAAAGAGTGATGTCATGTACATATTTTAACCATCCATCACATTACAGGCTCTAATTGTCACAGATAACTCTCCCTGTTTTGTTTATTAGGAGATTGTGAAGGGGAGGAGCAGGGGGAGGCTGTTTTCTGGTGTGTTTTCTGCTTTCTTCATAATAAGGAGATTAAATATTAGAGGTAATGTAGTGAGATAATGGAAAATTGAAGAAAGAATGTGTATGGTGAGGGGATAGAGAAAAAAAATTAGGGGCTTAATTAACTACATTTCAATTTCATGTTTGTTCACAGCCACAATCAGCTGAACTGTTTTGAAGGATGCAAGCCTGCCATTTGTGCCTGGGGACCTGCTCTCCGGGCTTAGCAGTAAATCTGGAGGACTGTCCCTTTTTTGACAAGGAGAAAACCCATCTGAAAAGGACCCATCTGAAACAGACAACACTTCAGTGTAGATTTTACTGTAAGTTTGAACAAAGACACACAGTGTTGTGACTTGCACCTCACCCTGTTGGCTTGTTCTGCTTACAACAGCCTTTCTGTTCTCAAACAGCATCTTTTGAGCACAAGAAAGGCTTCTGGAACAGCAAATCTTCCCTTTTTGCAAATTCCTCTCAGCCTTTTATTTCCAGTCAGAGGATCAAGGGCCTGAGATGTATCACAGATACTTCAAAACAGATTAATGTGCTGTGGTTCTCTCCATCCTCAGGGGGGGGCTTACCACAGTTAGCTGCAGAGAGGAACCACCACAAGCAGCAGCAAAGAGCTCTTCACCGCCTAGAGACAGCTCTCTAACAGCACAAGTTTGCACCCGTTTTTATTGGGTGAGGAGCTGATGATGTAGGTACTTGTCCCAATAGGAACACTTCACTCTGCCCAAGAGCAGCAGTGAATGCTGGTGACATTTGGTCCGCAATTATGGAGGGAGGACATCACAGCATCCTCTGGCCATACTTTCATACCTATGAACTCATAGACTTGTAGCTTGTAGACATATCACAAGCATCCCTGTCCTGAGACTGCTTTGTCACGATCTACCACTGCAATAGCAGAGCCCATCCCATTTCCTGACCTTTACGTGAGCCAAAGGCCGAGAGCAGCCTTGATTTTCTCACTGCAAAACTGAGCTCAGTTCTTTCCAAATTGCTTTTTCATAACGAGGGCTCAAGAATGACCCTGTATTAAATTCGTTATGCTTTTAAGCAGTTACAAAAAGGACATGTAGCAGCCCTACTGAGGAGTCAGGAAGAATGAGAGTTCTCTAGTAATAAGCAGAGTATTTCATATTTGACATTTGGCAAGGAGAAGATTTCCATTCCAGCATTTTGTTGTCCCATTCTGAGCACTCACAAAAAGATTTAGGAAGTATTTTCCAGAAAAGAGTAGAAATAACCAAGACTGCTTCCATTCAGACTAGCAGAACAACTTCGCTTCTCATCTGCCATGCTCTTTCAGTGAGCTCCTTGAAATGACTGAACCTTCAGGGACAGTCCTTAACTAATAACACACCAAATTACCATATGAATAATGTGTGTGTAATAAATAGCTGTTGCTGTTAAATTTTCAGGTGAAACAAATTTAGAAATAACTCTCCCATTCCTGTTTGAAGTCAGATTCCCTGAGCATTTGCTCTAGGTCTGGTTACAATTTCAGTGCATTTTATCTGTTAACAGAAGGATAGAAAAAAAGGAAAGGCATAACACATTCCAAGTTCTTAATAATTGCAAAGTAAATAAATAAAAATTCCAGAACTGTTTACACTGTTTTCATTTGCTATAAGTTTGTGAAAAAGGGACAGCTTTGAATGATGTCCTGTAGCATTACCTATCTACTGCTGCAGCAGTCAAAACCTAATGCTGCAGAGTTGACACTTGTAAGGTTGAGATTTCCCTTGTAGAAATAAAATGTGAAACACACACTGAGATAGCAAGTGGGGCAGGAACTCTCTCACTCTGTGTTTCTTTAGGCTACAATTTTCTCTGTGATATTTTCTTTCTGAGTTAACAGTATGCTCAGTGTGCTACATTGCCATTCATTAAGAGGGGTGGCTGGGAACATTTACAACACAGGAAAAAGCTTATTAATTTATTTAATTCTCTGTAAAGCACAAACTGAATTTGCAAATAGATCTCTCAATTTTTTGAGTTAGAAGAAGTCACTTGGTTTGCTGTTTAACATCCAAAGTAAGAAATAAAAAAATAAATAATCATATAAACAAAGAAAATGAACTTGTGAATGTACAACAGACTTAAGCTGGTTAGAAGTGAATAGCTCTATAAAGATTCTGGAAGCTGGAAAATGTCTTCCAAAGAAAATACTATAAAGAAAAATTTCTAAATGGGAGGCAACCTTCAAGGTGGCTTTCAAGATTGTATTTCCTCTTCTCATTGTTAGTCTCTTTTATACATTTTCCCATGTAGAAACAGAAGATTATTATCCTAGGCCAGGCTGCCAGCTGTCTCCCTTAGGAATGGGCAAGCAGCTAGGATGGTAAGGCTGGGCCCAGCCTTCAGTGCCACAGCACTGCTTAAAATGAGGTTCAAACACCAGGAAAAGGCTCCAAGAGGCTCCTTTCCAGCCTCTCCTCTCCAGGGCAGGTCCCAGACACACGATTTCTGGGCTCTCCAGCAGCATTTCTCCAACAGACAACAGCCTGCCCAGTGTTTTTCATGGCTGCTTTTCCCTTTTTGGAGAAGGAGCTTTTACACTGTCCTTAATGGTGTCCAACCCAGAACCTCTCAGAGCTGCCCTCCCTTGGGGCAAACCAAGAACCAGGGCTTACACACAATAGTGTGTGAGCAAGAAAAACAGGGATGGGTCCTGGAGGGGACCCTGGAATCCTCTCATAGCAAACCTGCTCTGCGTCCTCTTATCAGGATACCAGATGTCTACATGCCCAGCATGGGAAGTTTCATGAAAAATGGAGAAAGAGTTGGCCAGGTCTAAAAATCTTAGATTATAGGCTGACATCAAAGGAGAAAGATGAATAATAATGAAGTGGTGTGCCCAAAAAATCCTCTGATGCTTTGTTATTTGCAAGTATGATATCAGTGTTAAGAAGGACAGATTCCATCATGGATAAAAAGGTGCAGGTGTGTGTTTGTATCCACATACACCCACACACACGTATGTATATTCGTATGTATGAATGTGTATGGCTCCATGGTTGGATAAGCAAATGCAACTAAAACCCTGACTCTCCTTAATTTCTCCCTTACACATGGCCATCACTTCCCCCTGTACTGCCTTTCACTTTCCTCTGCTCCAGCTGTATCTCACCAGGATTAAAATAATTGTCTTCACACCTGGTACCCATCCTCCCTCACAGCCCCTTCCAGCCTCTCCTTCTCCACTGAGCCCTCTCAACATAACCTGCATTGGTTTGTGCACCATGCTCCTCAGCTCCTGCACAAATCCCTTTCATGTGTCTCTCTGCTGTTACCTGAGCACTTTTCTCCTTGTTTGATAGAGCCAGCTGTGACGGTGACAGTCATCTCCCCAGCCAGCTGTGAGGATGGCAGCTGGCATCCAAATCTGGTGTTGAGGATAACAAGTAATAGTGTTGAGGACCACAGCCGTGGTGCCCTCAGGGGAGCCTGGCCCCAGGACTGGCAGAACAGGCAACTCCAGCACCCCGATGCCTTGTCACAGCTTTCTGGTACCAGCAGGGCTGGAGATGTCCCCCCACCCATGCCCTGAGCAATGTCTCATCTGAGTTCCTCCATGTTCCCTTCTCCTGTCAGGCAGATAAATGCCAGGGACGGAGGGAACAGAAGAGAGAACAAAGAATTTTGATAATTACTCCTGCTTTAGGTTTTTTCCTTTTCTTTTTAGATTAAAAAACTGTTGAATTTCCAAAATTATTATTTTCCATTTTGTCATCCACATTCCTCCTTGTTTTATCCAACTCCTCTGTCTTGTGTTTCTCATCTCTTCTGACCATCCTCTGATGGTCTTTCCCTGGTGCTTTGATTGAACCATCATTTTAATTTCACATTTAGCTGAGGAAAGTGATACCAGTTTGAAATAATATTGTTGAGAAACATGGACTGTTTGCTGAAAGAATATGGTGTTTTACCTTTTCGGTGTAATATTACTTTAGTAACTTCTATTTTATTTCCTTAAACACTCATTTTCTTATTTATCTTTTTCGGTTCACAATTTTGATGATCTTGTAATATCTATCTCTAAATATAAATGTTATGCTAAAAGCTACTAAACAAGGGAAAAGAAGAAATTAAGCAAATGGAAACAAAAACCCAAGGGTAATTAGCTATTAACATAGCATCAAGCTTCATCAAAAATTCTGTGGAGTTCTATGAAATGCAAAAGTTTAAAAAACAGAAAAATGAGAGAAAAAAAGAGGTAAAAGCATCAGAAAGCAGTGGAGTACAATAATTTAAAAGTGGTAAGTGGTTAAAAAGTGGCTGATATTTTTGAGGCCAGGTTTGACATACCTCAGACTGGTAAGTGGGAGTTACTGGTTTACTTTAATAAATTTTAAAAAAATTACTGGAGGCAGCAATGACTCTTTGTGCCTTGGTGTCCCTCAGCAGGCAGAGTGACACCACTTTCAGAGCCCTTTTCTATCACTGAACAGTTGCAGAGACAGAATAATGTCCCAGCAGGAACCCTAATTACTCCTCCCCACCAGGGCTCAGGTGGAGATTATCTCCAGCCCTACAGAAGGCAGAGCAAATAGCTGTGCTAACAAAGGGAAGGGACCAGAAATCAAACTGGCATCCCCCAGGCCTAAATATGTTCTGAGGGGTGACAAGAAAAGAGCTACAAAGGTGATGAGGGGCTGGCTATTATGTAGTCCTAGAAATAAGATGGTAAAGACAGGCATGAGAAGGTGTTCAACCTTGTAGTGGGCAATTGGATAACACTTTCATTTTTTAAGCATACCCATGTGACAGCTCTCAGACACCAGTCCTTGAGTCAGGGGCTGCCTACCAATTCCTTTCCTTACAGGGAGTTTTCCCATTGTGCCAGGAATCTACAGGTTCTGCATCAGTGCTGCCCCAAGGCTGACCGTGAGGAGGAGGTTGCTGATCACCATTGCTGTAGAGAGGCCAGTGTTGTTTCACTGCTCTCTTGGAACTGTTACTCTAAAGGAAATACACCATCATGCTCTAGTCCTGACATCCAGGAAAATCCCTAAAATCATCCCCTGGGGTTAACCAGTGCAATGTCAGAGAAAGCTGTGATGAGAAGGTGAAGTTCACAATTAAAACTAAGCTATAAACAAGCCCTTGAACGCATGGGGCCAAATTAAAACACTCTAACCATGAACAGCCTTCGTTTGTCCTGCTGACATCCTCACCCTGCCTCATGGACAGCACGGAGCCACCCCTGGAACAAAGTACAGTTCAGTTTGAGTAGGACTTGGAGTGCTAAGGAAATACCACCACAGGAGCTAAGCAGCAGCACTGATTTCAAAGTCTGTGTGTAGAAGAAGTCATTTTTAAGTAGCATGATTAGACTAATTAAGTTCTGCTTAGGTTTTAATTTGCATTTTAAGGATTTGATTACCCACCAGTAAGAAAAGAGAATGATTCTCTCATGTATTTTGTGACAGTTTGTGACACAATCTGCACTCTCATGTTTACAAATAAATAAAAATAACATATGTAGATTAAATTGTGTTTCATTCTGTATCATTGCTATCAACAGCAGGTAACTAACAATGCTGATTTGTAATAATAATAATAACATTATCTCTTACTATGGTTTCATTCCTACAAAATTTATTTCATAAATCCCTGCTGTACCATTTCAAACTCTAACTGTGACCAAGGGACATAATCAATTTTTAATTATGATTCAATTACCCCTTTTTTTCATTAAATTAAGTTTAAGCTTCAAGCATGTGACTACTGTGCATATGAGCAGGGATACCTAGAACTTAAAAAAAAAAATCCACAGGAGTTTCTGAATAATGGGAGTTTGCCCATAGGCTTTTTGAGTCATAACATGTTGCTGCCTACATAATTCTATTAAAACTTAATATATAACAGTATTTATTATATAAATTAAATAATAGAAATTAAAATATTGTTAGAAGATTGTGTAAATTTGCCTTTTGTCTACTCACTCCGTTTTTGGAACTTCTTTTCTAAGCCAGTAGAAATCAGATTGGGCTGCGTATTTGCGAGTTTGCAATACATTGCCAAAATAATCACTTTCTGTAAACTTCAGCTGTATAGAGAAAGCATAGACATTTTTAAAGCATGTCCAAAGAAACAAAAGCTGACATAAAACAAGCAGAACTTTCATTTTATACGAGCTAATCACCTAATTTTTCAGCGATTATCAAAGCAAGTAAAATTTTCACAGGTGGTAGGAAGAATAAATATTTTATGAGCTCAGTTATAAAAACAATGGCTGAACAGATCTGCACTAGGGTCTGGAACACTGGGAAAGCTCTTTACTGTACAGAGTGCTGCTGAAGGAATCATAAGCACCCAACAATGGATTCCAGACTGCACATTTCTATGGCTATTATTAAGAGAGCCTCTTTTCCAGGAGGAAGTAGGCTTACTTTTATTTTTAGAAGTGCATTTTAAAACCACTTCCAGCAATGTAACAAAGTCCCCTTTTTCAGTTTGCTATACATTTTATAACAAATACTTCATATTGTGTGCCTTCTGAGGGTTCTGCCACATTAAATATTTACAGCCATAAGGCTCCATGCTTCCCTAAGTTTCCAAATGTAATACGCATTCACATACACACAGAGAACTAAACAGGCAAAGAAAAAGGATGTTAATAGGTTATAAATCCCTGTCATCAGTTTAAAACAATTCTAGGATTTGCGAGGAAGTTGCACTTCAGATGCAAACTATAGTTTTGCAAGCATGATTAACAAGTATTTTTCATCAGATATTGCCACTTATCTGAGCGAATAATTCCATACACTGAGAGTTGGTCACATGCTCTGTCTCATTACACTGTTTTCACTGCACCATCTCACCCTACACTTTCCATGGATGAGGACTAGGCTGGTAGAGTTGGTTCTCTCAATAAATGATGCCTCTCTTTAGTGTTTGTTCATGTGCTCTGGCAATGATAATCACTCTTGTATTTTACTGGTTCAGGGCTGAACTTGTATTTCTAGTTTGCCTGTGATTTTCAGTAATACAATTCATCAAATGCATGCCACAGATGGAAAATGGTAAAATATATTATTATTAATCATTTGCCTTCCTGCCTTAGTTAGGCTGAACAGATACTGGGGCAGGAAGGAGTCCTCCCACAGTATCCTTGTCCAGCAGGCAGCACAATAGGCCTATACATTGGTTAGGACCTCTTGGCATGATTATAAGCAACAATTGTAAATTAAATTCATAGCCTGGAGAGATGAGGAGAGTTTATACAGGGCATCCTAAATTGTGATATTCTGAGGTAAAATGCATTAGCGTTTTTGAAGATCATTATTTTGAGAAGAAATGCTTTTGGTTTGTTCCATTTTTATAATTAAATGCAAAATTATTACAGTGTATGCTTAACCTTTAAAATGCTTAATAGCAGGAAGGTTCTTTGCACGCAGGCACATTTTACTCCCAGCAGGCCTCACGATCTCACTTAGATACAACAGCATTGACTATTTAGACACAATTTAGAGCTATCATACTTCAAAAATAAAATAAAAATAACCAGGCAAGCACAAGTCCAAGTGCACGCCAAAAAAAAGACTAGCTTTGATTTTAGACAGCAGCAAAACAGAGCAAAGAATGGCTGCAATAAATGAATAAAGCTGCAAGCCTGACACTTACTGTTTTGATGTCTTCATTAATATATGTGTCATTCATTATAAACTGAGGGTAACCAACTTTCGCCATAACTGCTTTTGCCTTTGAAAAAGAAAAAGAGAAAAAAAGTTTTGACAGATAAAACCACTTCTCAGCATACAGCTTTTTCTCTTGCCTGCTCAGTTTCCACTTTGTATTATTATGCTCCCCTGGAGCCATCCTAATTTAACTTCAAAACAACTTGCCTACAAGGTAAACTTGGTGCCACAAGTGAGCTCAGCATCACAATGCAGAGGGTCCAGATTCCGTTGTCAGATTATCACAGTGGGTCTATTGCTGCCTGCAGAGCTTTTGCGTACTTACAGCAATGTGTCTGAGTGCAAAATCTTAACAGCTGATTTTCCCTACTGGGTTTTGTGTTAATCAGATGGTCAAATGCCTGTTTGTACAATGTTTTCCAAAGGACAACAGGAAACAGCCTGTTTCGCAATGGCACAGTAGCTGGTACACATCCAACTGCTAAAACAGATTTGATGCACAGATGTGAATCAACCTTGGTCCCAGCAAGTGCAGACTGGTGTTCCCACTGAGGGCCACTGCTACTTGCACCTGAGGATGGCTCCTTTTCTGAAGGACACTGTACTTTCCAAAAACCACAGGACTGATCTTTGTTTAGTTCTCCAGTTTCACTCCTTTACTTTTCAGTCTTTGCCTTTTTCCTAATGTCAGTAGAGGTGTTTACATAAGACACTTCACTTTTCATTGATCCTCTTTCAGTTGTGAGTTGGTCCCAGCATTTATGCACAACCTGCGTAAACACTCCAGTGTGAAGTAGCTGTAGATGAGTATTCCCACTTCGTAAATCATGGTGTGAGTGTATAAACAGCACTAGTAATTTCCTCACAAAAACACCAGCAGGCCACTCAGACACCCAGAATCTCTGTGGAAACAGGTTTCCAGAAGAAAAGCAAAAGTGTACAAAAAGATAAGATGACATACCAAGTGAAATGTGACAAGTCCATAGCATAGTCCTAGCCATGATGGACTTGGATAGCACAAAATTTTCACTTTTTATGTTTTCAGGATGCTGAGTATAATTTCTCCATCAGTCTTTGGAATTCCCTCCACTCCTCAAAAAGTGCTCCTCCGTGGTCATCAAACTCAGATATCAAAACTCAAATGAATATTGCAAGATATGAAAAGCAATAAATAATTGGCCTTTAAACGAAGTACAACCATATCAACCCTGCATTCTGCTCTCTGTGAGCAGAGCCTGGATCTCTCTGGGGTCCAACAACTTCTATTTCCTTCTTGCTGCAGGGGCTGACTGCTCAAGGGAAGATTCCCCTTCTCCCACTTCACAATATCTCAATACAGCAGGGCCTCCTACACAGCAAGACTTAAAACCAGCTGTTCCACAACTTTAAGAAGAAAGATGATGGAGGGCTGCCTCCATTTAAACAGTCATTCTGTTTCCTCTTTCATTTTTCAAGAAGAAAGGCCTCTTTTCTTCTTTAAACTCCTTCAATTTCTCAATCTCACTTCCAACCCAAAGTCATAATCCTCCATTTGTGACATCACAATTAATTGTGGCTGAGGTAATTAAGATGTCACAAAGAGAAGATAACAACTTCAGGTAGGAAATTAGCAGCAGGAGCAGATGATCTCTTAAGCAAAAAAGATCCCATTGGCATGCAAATTGCCCTAGTAATAAAAAAAGCAATGGAAGAAAAATGCTGAATGGAAAATATGAAATGAGCCAAATTAACTCACAACAGAATTTTTCCTCACTTTTCAGAAAGTTCAGCGTTCTTTCACGATATTTTAAATGCTGTGGTGGGGAGGGAGAATAAAAAGCTAGGAAGGGAACATGATTCATCTGCAAGTTTGTATGTAATCAAGAGTGTCTAACTTTTTCCTGGTGATGTTTTCAGACCCAACTGACTGAACTTTGCAAGAAATCGGAAAATTTCCTTTACCATTCCCCATGTTTCAATCCTAGTTAAAACTAGCTTTGAAAAAGGAAAGAACAAAACCCATCAGTTTTAATTTTTGCTAAGGCAGTTACTTATACAAGTCTGGGGAATCTCAAATATTCTGCATAAGTTCATCACTTGCTTTGTGACTTTCACAACTGATGTCGTGAGATTGAGATTTCTAAGCATGAGAATTAAATAGTCAGACACTGTGGGGTTTTTTTAACAAAGGCTATATAAAACCCTACTAAATAACAGAGTGTGTCTCGAGATTTTTGAAAGCAAACCCAAAAGGTAATGCTGCTTTTAGTACTTCGATGCTTTGTCAATGTCTAAAGCTCTCTGTATTTTGTGAGATAGATAGATAGATAGATAGATAAGGGGAAATGGTTATTTTATTGTATTTATTATTTAAAAGGCCTTACCACAATATGTGTGGTTTAGAGATCTGAGCAAATAAGACAGACAAAGCTGATGCTGACAGTGAAGGATATTTGGCTCCTGGTTAGGGAAACTGCTTCCAATAGCCATAGCAAAATTCATGAGAGAACATAGGACGCCCTCTGAAGTCCTTGGGAAGCCCTCTGACTGGGATTCCTCCTAGGGGCTTTGCATCAGGTACAAACCTGTTCAGCTGAGCCCAGCACACGGCCCAATTTATTTATACAACTGACAAGTTAGAAAGTATCATATTGAGAGCAGGTTTCTAAATTTGCATGTTGGAAGTCATGTTTCTGTGCCTATTTTTCTGTTCAGTTGTGTAACATTTAACAGCAGTTTGGAGACTCCCTATTTATAGAGCAAAAGGAAGTGGAAAACTCTTCTACAACTTGCTTGCTCTTTGATAATGATGTCAGTATTTTCCCCTTGGTAAGATTTAAAGTATGTGTAAGAGACCAGCCTTCCAGGAGGCATGCACAGGGGAGTCAAATGAAATGTGACAAATGTACAGAAATCAGCCATGTGGCAATTGCACATGAATCCACCATAAATACACCATCCACAAGTTTTTATGGTTTAAAGGCTCATTTAACTCCTTTTTCTAATTTGCATATTAAACAGCCTTGTGTACAGGAAGAAAAGAGGCGATGGGGTATTTCCCCCAGGCACCATTAAGCACTCAGCCTGCGTTGGGCTGTTGGATAAATTAAGGAAACTCATCACTCCAGGGCTCCTCTCCTGCCATCACAAGCAAGAGGCTCTCGCCGGGTGCTTTAGGGTAAGTCATGATGACTCTTTTCTAGCCCAGCATCCAGGGAGAGCAGGCTCTGAGGCAGAGGATCTGGAGTGGGACTACTACTTCCACCACTCTTTGTGCATGTAAGTTTCCCCAGTGACTTCAACACAGCCAGAATTTTACCATCAGTGTCTTTCTGTCACAGTGAGAGCATTTCAAGTCAGTTTACTACACAGACAAAATAATAAATGAGCTTCCACTCTCTGCTCATCAACTTGCCAACGTGGGAATGCACACGTGTTTCAGTGCTCCAAAGCATCCCAGTTTCCAGCCTATTCAAATTCTCACTTGACAACCAAGCATGTGAGCATTCTGAGAGCCTTTTTGCCTCTCAGAGTATGACTTGGATATTTTATACAACACTAAGTACTGACATATTTTACTTACTGTAAAGAGAAAACAAAACATGTATCTCATGACAAAGTGTTATGAGTCTGACAGAGATTATCTGTATCTTAACTTGACTCAATAACTTTGTGAAGATCATTTTTAAGCTTCTAAATATATAAAAAATTAATACAATTACAGTTCACTGAAAAATTAGCATGAAATACATTGTGAAAGCTCAAATCATTCATGGCAAAGTAATGTTCCATTTAATTACAAAGATTAATTCAGCCTTTATATATGTGCCCGGTCTTTTCATTTTTCATTGAGAACAGATGATTCAAGAGCCATCTGGTAAAACTGCTGCATAAATATCAGTGCATCTATCTAGGGCTTACATATGGAAAAACTAGGGAAATAGAGTGATGGATCTTGGCAAAACACAGGAAAGTTCCATCACAAGGCTAAAGCCCAGTCCTACAGATGTCAGTAGGAAGTGACTACTGACTTGAGTGAGAGATGGATTGAGCTCACCCTAATGATGCACAGTATTTCCTTTGTGGGAAAATGGAATATCAGGGATTTTCACGTTGTCAACTACAATGGAAAGGGAAGTGGCAACTCAAACATGAACACTTGGCCTGAAATGACAATTTTTAACAGTATTTGATCTGCAGTGAACTGTCTAATCCATACTCAAAAATACAGATTATCATTATTTATTTTTAAAACTTGGCTTAACTGTCCTCTTTTTGTTGCATGTCACAATAATAGAAGCTGTGTAGACTTTTCAAGAACTGGTGTTTCATTTAATAATAATTCACATACCACCACTTCACACTGCACCATAACCATCCCGTCTGTATTACACTAATTGTTTTGAATGCTCCAAAATAATGGATAAAATAACGAAGACAGAAAATACAGCTATCATTCCATCTTTGTAATAGCTTGAGGCCAAAGTTAAAAAAAAAAACCAAACAATCAAGTGATCTATGTGAATAATGACACCCATGTACACATAAAATTGCTTTCAGTTAAATACACATTATGGTTTTAAAAACAGCTGAGTCCATTTAACAGCTTTGCGCTGCCAAATGAAAAAAAAATGTCCTAGTCCTTGCTCTTCTTCCCTGCTCCTCTCATCTCTGTCCATAGTTCTTCTCATGCTGCCTGCACCAACAGCCTCCAAAGGCTGCCTCAGCTCCTCGACACATCTTTCTGTGGAACTGCTTAACATTTCTATAACAAAGTAGAAATCTAACCAAGCTTTTCCCCAGCTAATTTTCTGCCAGATCACTGAGCTGAATCACTCACTCACTCATGGAGAGACACAGCAACTTCTGGAACTTTTACAAGACAGTTGCTGGGGACACATGGTGTGGCAAAATGGAGAAGGGTTATGTGGTACACTAGTTACCTCCTCCTCTGAATGATCTCTTGAAACCAAAGCCTCACTCAGAGAAAACTTACTGACAAGAAAATACTTCTTAGTACACTTAAAAGTACCATACCATATTTATAATCCTAGGAAACAGAGAAGAAAAGGGACACAGCAATTCCTAAGCAAAGTGTTAATTGGGATTATATGTTCAGTCGTAATATCTACTATTCAGCAAGACAATATTAATATTACTCAGCATAAAGATTAAATCATCTAAAAGTTTAGTAGGACTACCATGGACAAAAGAGTCAGAAAAAGCAACAGTGTACATCTTTCAACAGTGCTACTCTTTCCTGTCCTAAATCCCTTCTGGCTCTCTGGAATACAAAGATTCAGTCATTGGTTCAAGCACTGTAACGAAAGTTGCACTGGAATTAACTTTTCAGTTTAAAGTAATCCCACATTAAATTATTATTTTTTTTAGCAATAGAACTGGACTAAGTCAAAGAAAGTGTGAAATTAGCATCTTTACTTCAGTCTTACTTATATAAACAAACTAATTGACTGTGATATTTTCATAAGCACAACTCCTCAGTTCAATGCAGCACTACAATTAATAGACTTATTCATATTTTCTCCTTCCACCAGAAACTCATTCTGCCGCCAGCTTTGCTTTAATTTTGTTAAGAAAAAAAATTCTTTTTCCATTTTAATTTCATTTTCCATTCACAACCTCTGTGTGACAGTTAGCATGATTCCATTATGTTATACACAGAATATTATATGAGAGACATATATTCTGTCCTTTATGAACAGAATGTCAGATCTGCAATATCTTCCTTTGTGGCACACAGAAAATATTTTCATCTTCAAAGATATAAGTGCACTTATACTGCAGACCAGTACAATCGAATTCCTGGCACAGGATGTCCTCAACTGCTAACAATTCCTGTTCAAAGCACCTTGGTGAGTTTTAAGGGTCTTTGGATTCTCAGTGGAGCTGGAATGATGCCCATGGACCAGAAGAAAAGATGATGCCCAGATATGGAAATGACTCAGCTATGGCACCACACCAGCAGGGACAGGTCAGCTCCAGCGGGGGGGTTTCTGCACTGGATTCCCCTCTGCACACCTGTGCATCTCTTGGGGCATGACTGCACCAGGGCGTGTGGACAGCTGGGAGCTCCTCCAGCTGCACTTCAAGCAAGCCAGGAGCAAGTATTGTGGTCTGAAGGCACAGACTGTCATTAGTATCATGTAGATATAGATATAGATATAGATATAGATGATATATGCCCCATGGTATGTGCTGCTAAACTGCCTTTGATAGGACTCATGCTTGGACTCCCACTGAGCGCTGTAAAAAACCATAGTCCTCATGCCTTTATTTCCAGGCAACACTCCATGTTTTCCAATACAATTATCTCTGAAAATCAAACAACCAAACACACTCCCTCAACTCAAAATTGTCTTTGGGTTTTGAAATTACCTTAGATATCTTTACTGAAAAAAATTTGCAGCAGGATCCTAAGGATTTGCAATAGCAAAAAAAAAAAAAAAAAAAA